>CALYDD020000295.1:0-38688 GCA_944472135.2 Trichobilharzia regenti | reverse complement strand
ATATTTATTCTTTCGTTTTTATGTACTCAAATCATATTCTGATATGGATGTTAAATTAAGACCTATTGTAATTACCACTTATTTTTCTAAATTAATAGAGGAATTATGATAGAGAAGATTTGTAGCTCAGGTGGATGATTTTCATGTGGTTGTGTTCTCTGAGCTAGATAGTTAATTTGCGAAGTATCATAATACTGTTTCACTGTGTGATACATTCAATAAACAAACTAATATGGAATTCTTTCTTATCGGTTGATAAATTTTGTCTATCTCGACGTGTCTATTGATTGACGATTCACTGGAATGCCAAGCTTCTAAAAATTCTCTAACATTCTTGTTGTTTCCTCTGTCTAATATTTGAACGCTGGTTGTCCCAGTTGAATTGATGTCCGTGGTTGTCTGTATGCAGCGAGTGATATGAGGGAGTGGATGTCATATCTTTTGACGACTAGCTTATGATCGTGGATACGAAGACGAAGGGGACGTCCACTTTGATCAATGTAGTGTTTTTCGCAGTTGTTACAATTTATTGTAGATGATGTTGGTTTTATCTTCTTTCGTTGTTGAGTCTTTTGGTTGACATAGAATTGAGTGAAGTGACTTTGTTGTTTATACACGACGTTAATTCCTAAAGGTTTGAAGAGCCTTGTAGTGATTTCTGAGATATCTTTAATATATGGTAAGGCGATTTTCTTTGTGCTTACCTTGGGAGCTTTTGGTCTGATAGGTTGGCTTGGGGGTATAAGTCTTTTGATGAAATTCCATGGATATCCATCCATTCTTTTGGAAGATGTCCATGAGATACTTTTCCTAATAGAGGACTTACTTTTACTCAACCTTGGAACCTCCTTAAAATATCTTAACGAAGTACCCTAGATACTGCTACTTTCTTACATCATTACAGGGCAGAAGTCTCCTTCTCTGATAAAGGCGCTAAATATGTCCATTGAGCCTTCGTTGACTACATATCTCATTTTACTTCTGTACCCAGATACCTTATGTTAAATAAAAACTTTCCATGACGTAAACTCAGTCCTGGGCTGTTAACTGGATACGTTCTTATTTCTCACACAGAATGCAGTATATTGTATTTAAGGGTGAATCTTCCTCTGCCTTGCTGCTTACTGAAGCAAATGTTCCTCAGCGTGCAGTTCTCTCTCCTTTTTCTGTTTTTCTTTCTTCTTACATGACTTGCTGCAAAGTGAGATCCACTTCATTGAATACTCTGATAATTTGACAGTCTCGCTGCTAGTCACCTCCCAACCTGATTCTTCCAAACTCAATAGCTTTTTCTCACTAATCTTCAGACAGTTGACTTCGCATTTAGGCTTAAACAACGTGATCTACGCATAGACTGGTCCGTTCACAAGGTACTTTTAGCATAGACGCCACTAAAATAGAAACTAAGTCAAGCATTAATTGTCTTTAAATGGTTCTATCCTTTGACTGTTCTTGTTTGGTCATCCCATATCTTGTCGATTTCTAACCTACTACACTAAGAAGTTAAGACAATCAGGTATAACTCAAGCTCTACATTTTCATCTTGCCTATTGTGCTATACTGCTCCCCTTTAGTCATTCTTGGGCAACACCTCAAAATGGACTACGTAATATTGCACAGGGTATTAAAGGTTATCAGTAGTGCTAGGGATGTGCCACTTAGCTTTATACTACTATAGTCGATAGACACCTAAACTCGTGCGAGAATCCATATTGTCTGAATGTCAATACCTTCGTCAATATTTGTTTGTTTATTAGATGTATTACATAGTGAGTGAAACAGTATTATTACATTACAAGGTTTCGAACAAAATTTATGGTTCATAATCATATCAATTGTAATCACACGACTTCGAAACTTGACTTTTATAGTTTTCTTTGTTCGCTCTATTTGTCGTCGTAGGGGTAGTAGACTTTTCCAGATGTCCAACTGGATAGGTGTTGAATCATTCATATTACACGTGTTGGCTCACAGTTGATTCGATAAATAAAGCTTTAGTCAGTTATCAATCTCTCCCTCCACCCTGTGACATTAGATTTTAAAACTGTCATCCTATCCCATCGTGTTGTATGGTTGTGTGTAATTGCATATTGTGAGTGGTATAATTGAACTATTCTCTAGATTTTGCTAGGATATTATGTTCGGCTAGTCTGACTGACTTCACCAATCATGCTACTTTGACCTATGTATTTGACCTGACATTCATTGGAGGATATTAGATAAACTAAATTGTTTTTTTTAAAGGCTCCACAGGATTGATGCTTTAACCGACAAAGCTTGTTTCTAATTGAGTTTGTGGGTTTGAATGTCAGCCACTTTTATTCCCGCCTTGTTAAGAATTCTTCGTAAGGTGGTTTCCGAGGTTCCTTCTTTGCATGCAAGTACTACTGATGATTTAGATTCTTTATTGTTGTTGTCTTGCGCACATTTGACTTGCATATCGTCATTAATATTATTATTATCTCTATCAATACTATCATTATCGATTTTATTTTTATGTTTTCCTATATACATTCCGACTAATTTAGGAGGGTAATTATTAAGTTTCAGAGCTTCCTGTCTTAGATTGTCCTTGGTATTACTTAATTTTTGTGCTCTACTACTTAAACATTTCACCAATCCTATTCTTACTGACAAAGGGTGGGTGGGATGATCGGAAGTTCAAATATCTGTTGGAATGTGTAGGTTATCTGTAAACACTAGTGTTTAACTTCCCATCTTCTTTCCTTTTTACGCTGCAATTAGCATTGGAAGTCCCCTTCCTGACTTTCCAATTCATAAGTGAATTGAATTGCCTTCACGTTTGAGTTAATATGTTCCAAAAATCTGTCTAAATCCTATGTTATAAGTACAGTGAAAAGTGTCATCTACATACTTCCACTATACTTCAACGTGGAGTGAGGCTGAACGTTTCACTCACTATGTTTTCCCATCTACCCGTGAATATATCTGCCACAATCGGGAATATTGGTGACCCCCTGGTAATTTCCCCAGTTCGTTTCTGACTGCCTCTACAGGCATATTTATTGGTATACGTGTACATAAACTGACAATGTCAAAACTAACCACTTGTTTTCTTCATTATCTAATTTTTAAATTATCTAATCTATGTTTTAGTTCATAAGAATTTGTTAGTCTAGATTTTGACTGGCTTTTTTAAAATCTAATATCACAGGGTGGAGGGAGAGATTGATAACAACGGAAGCTTTGTTTATCGAATCAACTGAGAGCGAATACGTGTAATGGGAATGATTCAACACCTGTCTCAGATATCTAGAGAGAACAAAGAAAACTATAAAACTCAAGTTTCAAAGTCGTGTGATTATAATTGATGGTACGATTATGAACAATGATGAATTGTGTTCGAAACTTGGTCATCCAGTATGTAATAATACTGTTTCATTCATTGTATGTGATATATCTAATAAACAAACTAATATAGAATTACTTACTACCATAGTGCCAAAGTTTCAAACATATGTCAACATCTTCTGTGTGTTGATGACTATCCCCGCCTTGTATCTCATCAGGTCATAATAAAAAAAGTATATGCTGGCACAATCCGGAACAGAAACTCAACGATGCCATATTTCTCCACTCCGCTTTATTTGTAATAGAGATGATGTTAAGCGAGAAACTTACGACTTACTATGCTACTGTCAAAATAGTCGGCCGTTTTATTCTGTTCTATTTGTAATTTATGGTGACGCTACTTCATAATTAATTTATAATTTTAGCTATTGACATTACTATCATGATTTTACACTTTTTGGGCATTTTCAACTCTACTGGCATTGGAAATACCAGAAAAACACCGGCATTATGAATCGTTTCGTATTATATTATTTTTTTATATTTGTTTATGGTGTTGTCGAATAAATTAGATGCAATACTTTACCCAAATGATTTTCCTGATTGAGAACGGTAGACTGGATAATGCAGTAGACAGAGAGATAGCGGTTAGGGCAACGAGGAGACAGGCATGAAATGGACCCACACAAAAAAAACTTGGAGGATATGAACTTCGCCGATGTGATATATATGTCTGATTTACTACAAACACTGGAAGATATGCAAGTGATGAAAAGCAACAAATTGGCACAAGAAGCATCCAGGGAAGATAGGACTTCGGGTGAACATAGAGAAAACAGATGTGGTGATGGATATTCCTGGCCAGCAGCAGCAACAACAACAACAACAACAGACAACAATCAGCCAGCATAAATGAGAGAAATCTAAAAGAGGCAACCTCCTTTACCTACTTACCCACCTACCTGGAAAGCATTGTTTCAACTACAGGCGGACAGAACTGATGAGGATATCAAAGCAGCGAGGATCGAGAAAGCGAAGCAAGCTTTCATTACTCTGAAGTCTATGTGAAGATCAACACTCACCACTCAGCATGACAAAATAAGATCCGGATTTTCAACTCCAATATGAAGTCAGTGCTACTCAGTATACGAATCAGAGACTTGGCAGCGCGTCACAAAGAGCACTTCGATAAAACGACAGGCCTTCATCAACAGCTATCTTCGCGCAGTACTACCCAAGACTAGATGGTCAGCCAGAAAAGATCAGCAACAGGTAGGTATCTCTTGAAGCGAACCAACCCAGCAGGAACCGACTGTGCAACTATTAAGTAGGAAGAAATGGAGGTGGATTGACCATACTCTGAGAAAACAAACCATCAAGTGAGTAGCATCATACACCAGGCCATTGCTGGAATGGAACTCCAATGGAATGGGAAGCGTCGAGTTGGTTGTCAGTGAGAGAGTAATATGCAGGAGGAGGTCATGCTGAGAAGAAGAGATGAAAGCATATGGGAAGACGTGAAGCTAGGTGATGAAAACGTTGGTGGAGAACCGAACACAATGGCAAAGTTCGGCTGAAGCCCTATATTCCTCTAGGAACTAAAGGAAACAATAATAATAATTGTACCAAATACTGAGAATTTCAAACTGTATCATAAGTGCTGCTTTTTTGGAATAAAGCAAATTATTATTAATATTTACCATATCTCTAGCAACAGTGTGGCATCATTCTTATTACAATGTTTGGTGCAGATTAAATCAACATCGATTTAGTGGTCAACCTATCCTTTGACTTGATCCTCAAAGTTACTGTTCCAAGTTATTTTTGTAGATGACATTATTCTGTCGGACTGAATTATTCGAGGTCCTAAAACCTCTGCGCTTCTTCCATTGAGTGAGTTTGTAAGTTTGAATATCCCTCTCACCACTACTTTAGCAAAATTTCAGTGGCCAAGTTAAAATATGATGGCCCGGGAGAACGAATGTCCCAGCGACCTGGAACACAAACTGTTCGTTGGATAACGAGACCTACTATTACTGTAGTAGTGTCACTGTAAACTGTGTTCACGAAACGAGGCGCCAAATTTCCCCCCAAACTTGTTTTTAAGTACTGTTTGGATCATGCGTTGATAGCTTGTTAAGGTTACGATTAGGGTTGGGGTAAGGATTAAGGGTGGGAACATGATTAAAGTTATTATTTGGGTTAATTTTGGGGTTGGGATTAGGGTTAGGGCGTTATATTTTGATCAACTGCATTTCTCTAGTGAACATCTGCCGACCTCCTTACTGTAAATCATACTAATTCAATCAAAGTCTTTTGGGGAAGACTGGAAAAACAGGATAGAAGCGATAATGTGTCGCGAAAAGAACTTATCTTCAGTCACTTCGATGAATTTATTATTATTTATTATTATTGTTCCCTTGGGTCCCTAGTGGAACATACGGCTTCAACTGCACGTATCCACTTGCCACTTCTGTCTTATGCTATACTTTTCATCTGCATCCATGTTAGTCCATACTGTTTCAACTCCTCTTCACACGATCGCCTCCATGTCACCCTTGCACTGACGACCCACTCGCCGCTTCCCTTTCGGCCTGGTTCCACTCGAGCGATGGCCTGACGTGCGTGCGATGTCACCCAGCGGCGGTCTCCTCAGCGAGTGAGTGTCCAATCCATCTCTTCACTTTCTTCTGCATATTTGTTGGTTGGCGATTGGTTCTTGTTTTGTTTGTTTCTTCCCATACTTTCTTGTTGGCGATTCTTTCTGGCCCGGTCATCTGATCTTCAATATAGAGCCAGCGAAAACAGTGGTTGATGAAGTTCTGAGTTAGCCTGTTGGAAATATTCTTTGTGACCCACCCGCCAAGTTTCTGATCCGATTCGTATAAAAGAACTGACTGACTTCACGTTTGTTTGTATTGAAAATCCGACCGAATTTTGTTGTTGATGCTGACTGAGTGACGAAGATTTCCAGATTGGTTTCGGGTTGGTGATGAATGTGTGTGTTTCTCGCTCGCCTTCCCGATTCTCGCTCGACTTGACATCCTCGTCCGTTCCGACTGCGTGTAGTTGAGACAATTCTCCCTAGATAAGTGAGTGAACGAAGTAACCTCTTTCAAATCCCTCCCGTTGATGGTGACTGGGGGTGATTGGATGTTGCTGTTGTTGTTGGTGGTGGTTGGTTATTTTCATAACCTCCGTTCACCTGAAGTCCTGTTTTCGCTGCAATCCTCTTCAGCCAGTTTGTTGGTTTTCGCCCATAAGTCTTCGATTTTGTGACAGTGACATCAAACATAAATCATCCACGCGAGAAATCCAAGTCTCGTAGGTTCTTCACGTCAGTCCAGGATACCCTGTCTTCTCGTTCCCCACTCACTGTCTGACGCATAATCCAGTCAGTCCACTACAATTAGGAATATCATTCGTGATAATAAATATTCTGTTTAGCATGTTTTTATTCACTGATCCTATAAATAAACGTGACTTCTATGCAAAAAAACCATTGTATTTCCTGATTGGTCAGCTCAAGGTCACCCGTGTGCGTTCACATTCCATGGAACGCTATAATACTTTAACTTTGCCACTCTAATATGTAGAGTTATAAATACTGTTTTTTTAAAGGGTATGGCAAAATTGTGACTGCATTGAATTCTTTCTTATTTTCAGTGTAGTCTAAAAGATCTAGTTGACAAGTTTAGAGGAAATAATTTAGTCTACAAATGACCTTGTAATGACAATGAGATCAACTTTAAATAGGTCAATCCAGGAAGTAAATCGATGTTAGTTTGACAGTCTAAAAATAGTAATGTAGCTAATTATAGAATGATTCGCTTCAGGAAGATAAATAGTTTCAACCACAGAAAAGTACAGCAAGTGTAGTTCATGCAGTGACATACAGACAATAGATTAGGATAGACCTATTGACTGAGTGAGTTTTAACATAGAACTCTGATGATATTCGATGGTTGGAGGCAATCGGCCACAGAAAGTCTTGACTGAACCCAGGTTTCGTTCTAGTTGGTACTCAACAGTTAGAAAGGTGTATCTGAAACCTTGAAGGAACAAATCATTTCCTACCACTCTGAGGCTAGAACCCGCATAACCCAGTAGTGACTGCAGCCAGAGACGTTACCACTGATCTTTTTGGGGTTGGCGATTGACCTCATGTAGGACTGTATTGGATATTTTTGATTAGACACTAGTGACTAACTAATGTAATGTGTCTAGTCCTTTCTTTAGTTATGATGGAGAAGATTTGTAGCTCAGGTGGATGATTTTGATGTGGTTGTGTTCTCTGAGGCAGTTAGTTTATTTGTCAAGCTTTTATTGCCCTACTAGGCAACATCTTCAGCGCATACTTCAATTTGAAAGACTAGACACATTACACTAATCATTTATAAGTGTCTAACCAAAAATATCTAATACAGTCCTACAGAAGGTCAATCGCCAGCCCGAATAACTCAGTGGTAGTGTCTCAAACTGCAGTCAGTACTGGATGACGCGGGTTCTAGCCTCAGAGTGGTAGGACACGAGTTGTTCCTTCAAGTGTGCAGATACGCCTTGCTGATTGGTGCGTGCCAGTCAACTAGCACGAAACTTAGGTCCAAGTAGGGCCTCCTGTGGCCGATTGCCTCCAACTATCTGATACCGACATCTCACAGTCCACCGTAATAACGAGCCACCTAGCATGGTGGCTACATTGTAAGCTTGACTGGTAGAATTCAGTTTGCTCTAAACGTCAAGGACTAAACACATCGTACTAGTTGGTTACTAGTAGGGCTTCCTGTGGCCGATTGCCACCAACCATCCGTAATATCATCAAAAGAGATCGCCTCATTTCATAACTCCACTTGAAAGCTGTTTAATCAGTCATTCACAGAATTTGTCTTCTATAAGGTTACTGAACCTTTTTTCAGTTATTCATTCATAACCAGTATTTATTTATGCGATATTTTTTGAGAGAGATGATTATTTGTTTAGTTCTCCAGAAAGTCATGGTATCCGGGGGGTTATGGGTTATCCTGTGGTTGTTATGAGATGCATAACGTAGCTGCTCATACGTGGCAACTCGTTCTAGGTGCCTGCTGACAGTCAGCTAGAACGTCTAGTCAACTAGTGCCTTCTTCATAACCAGTGAAATGGCTTGACCTATTCAGGGGGATTCTTTTATCAGACACTCTAGTGGTACCGTCTACCAGTCGTCGGATATCCGTGAGTTGATTGTGTTGGTGTCTATGATAAGCGTAGTAACGTCATCAAGAAAGAAAATCGATCGTGACCCTCGACTAACTCTAACCGAACGCTCCTGAAACTAATTCATGTGTCTATATTTCCTGTTGGTAAAATTTCACTGGACAGAGATGTTCTGTCCTCCTTGACTAGATGACTTCTAGTATGGATGCTTCATCAACAATGTTCATGGTTTAAGACGATGTTATTTTGGTTGTTGGTGGTTGAATTCAGGATGAATACTTCGTTCCACGTGGGACTCTCTATCTCAATATACCTCAGTCATGAGTGATTGACGGTGTTCTCACTGAGACTCAGACGCTTTGACGTTTGAAATGATAGTTGCTGGTTGTATTCTATTCTCAATGGGAGTACCATCACTAAGTGTGGTGTAGGGTTGTCCAGCTGACGAGTTCCCCAAATCAGACGAAATAGGCGTCTGCTGGATTCCACTGCTAGAAGTCGTCCCTTATCGAACAAACTGTGATGTGCTTGTATCCACTGATCTGGATGGTTTAATTGTGCGGTCTGCTTTGTATTCCTCGACAACATCTTCAAAAGATTGACATCCCACTGATGATAATTTCCAGGCTGACAGTGTGAAAGCTTGACAAGTCATTTATTGAAAAAAAAATGAATCAGCAAAGAGATCGCCTAATTTCATAACTCCACTTAAAAGCCGTACACACCGATGCGTCGGTGGCACAGCGGTTAGGACTCTCGCCAACCATGAACATGGTCCGGGATTCGATCCCTTGCCGACGCACACTTCATATCAATGGTCGGCCTGCTAAATTTGAGCTACCGATATCACATGCTGAAAATTCCATACCTGTACCATAAAATACGATGTGGTTTCAAGCCATAATCAAAATTAAATTAAAAAATTAGTTAATTGGAAGTTTATATCATACAGTGATAATTGATGACAGAGGTCAGAATAAATCACCACTGAGCTATTCGGGCTTGCGACTGACCCCATGTAGGACTGTATTCGATATTTTTGATTGGACACTAGTCAGTAACTAGTGTGATGTGTCTAGTGAATGGTGTTTCGTACAGACTGAATTCCATCAGTCAGGTTTGCAATATGGCCAGCATTTTAGGTATCTCACGATCATGGTTCACTTTGATTTGTTGGTATTAGATGATTGGAGACAATCGGCCACAGGAAGCCTTGGATACCACCTAGGTTTCGTGCTAGTTGACTGGCATTTACCAGTCAGCAAGGCGTATCTGTGACTACCTTGAAGAAACTCATATTTCTTCTGTAATTAGAACCTGTGTCACCTCCAAGACAGTGGCAGATAAGCCTTGCTGGCTGGTGAGTGCCAGTCGACTAGCATAAAACCTAGATGGTGTCTAAGACTTCCTATGGTCGATTGTCTCCAGTCACCTAATATCATCAAAATAGATCTATTTCCATGACTCCACATGAAATCTGTTTAATTATTCATTCACAGATTTATATTACACAGTGACAATTGACGACAGAGGTCAGAATAAATCAAAGTGGGCAACAGTAAGGAGTACAGACTATCGTCATATGACCTTTAACCAACCACTCAGATCTCTCAGCACTACACATAGATGCTTTTCATAATCCTTATTGCAAGTGTCATCCTAACCCCTTAACTCTGAATCAGGATAGAACTTGAAGCGAAGATGATTATAAAAAGCCTCCATTTGAAATGTCGAGAAATCTGATTGGTTAATTCAGGGTCATTCGGCGTTGGTGTCTATTCTTTACTGTTGCCTCCAAGTGTATTGTGAATAACAATGTGGGAGAAGTAGTGATTAATCTTACGTAATCATAAGAGACAGAAAGAGAGACTGTGTGTTTGTGCGTTGACAACTAATCAATTACGTGATGAATAATCATATGGAAATAATTCATCGGAAAGAAAAGAACAAAGAATTGAAAGTGGGTTACAAAAATGAAGAAGTAGAAACTACTACATGGAGCTGATTATGAGACTGGTTACAGGATTTCATCATGAGGTGACATCAGTTAGAGAGCCATTGGAAAACCAGCTAGGAGTACTGCCAGATAGCTGCTTCGTCAGCCTAATTTGGGACTCTTCACAGTACGCACACACACACACACCTGCAGGGTTCGAACTCAGGACCTTCTGGTTACAAGGCGGGCTCGTAGACTGTTTAGCCACGGTGGGTGCGTACTTTGAAGTGTCCCAAACTAGACTGACGAAACAGCTGTCTGGCAGTACTCCCTATGGCTGGTTCTCTAACTGATATCATCTCATGATGAAACCCGCCAACCAATCAAACAGAATTCCTTCAATAACCAATACTTGAGATCATGTGACTGTTGGGGAAAACAAAAATTGACACTGAGTCAGTGGTCGAACAAAAGGCTGCATAAAAAATTTCTAAACACAAAATTTCAGGTTTTCTCTGGATTGTCGAGACTTCGACTGCTTGAAGAAGATGCAATAGAAGTCCTTCATGTGATCATTTGATTTAACTGTATATTCATGACTGTGAATGAAGTCTTTTCTAGTGTTGTTTGACTAGAAGTAATAATCATCTGCTCCAGATTCGAGCTGTTGACTGTTCTGCGTTAATCCTTTTAACGACCATTCTTGTAAGCATTCATGAGTGCTTCAAGAAAATGAATATCCTTCTGGTACAGCCTATCTACTTAATTCCACAGGATTAAGTGAACTGATACTTACACACTGAAGTTGTCAACAATGAGATCTTGTCTTCAACGGTTCAATGGATCATTCTGTTGATAGAATGCAACCACACGAAATACATCTATCTAGACTGCAAGTCTCCACTAATTATTCTGAAGTCCTTACGTTTCATTGAATATGTCAGTGGCACAGAGGTAGAATGCTCGCCGCCAACCACGCGTCATGTGGTTCGGGATTAGATCCTCGGCCACTGGACGAACTCCTTTACCTCTCTAAGCCAATAATAAGACTGGTAAAGAGGTTGGAAGGTTGGGTATGAGGTTAGTTAGCAACCCAATCCCTTAGAAATAAACACCACTTCTATTGGAACGTCAAAGCTCTAGCTTCAAGCCCTAGTGTTCCACTGGAGACGTAAAGGCATAGAAGCAAGAAACGCATTTCATTGAGACTATCCATCAAAAATTAGAAAAGTAATCCAGACAAAGCAATAAGAAGACGTAATTTGTCTGGATCGTTTAGTGTGTATTTGCGCAGCACATTTCCAACAATATGATCCAGCACACACGGATATGTCATAGAAATATGTATATATGAAATTAATAAAGAGTTAAGGGAGGTGCGAAAATAGACTTAGGTCAAGTGGAAAGGCTGTCATATTCAAGGTCAAAATAACAATGAAGATCACTAAATCAAAGAAAAGAGAGGTAATAGTACATCTACCGTGGTAAGTATGAAAACAAAATTTACCAAGGGAGGTTTGGTGTGATGACAAATTGTTGCTTTGACCGCATACAGGTCGTTTAAACTCCCTAATTCCCAGCTAGGGCTTCCACAAACTTTAGGATACACCCTCCCAGAAACACGTTTTACAGATAGGTTTAAAAGATCTGTTAACGCCAATTTTGAGTCCTGTCTCTTCTGTAATATGTTTCCTGATAGAGGAGCTAGGTCTCCTGTTCTCACCATTAATAAGTTCTGAAGATTACATTTGTTTCTGGAGCCATTTAGGAATATGCTCTGAACCCAGCCCTTACTTGCAGAGATCGATGAGTCCTCCCTCCTATGTATGTGTCTCCACACGTACATTGAAATTTGTAAATATATAGGGAGGATCCATTGATCTCTGCAAGTAAGGGCTTCAGAGCATATTCCTAAATGGCTCCGAAAACAAAGGGAATCTGCAGAACCTATTAATGGTGAGAACAGGAGACCTAGCTGTTCTATTGCGAAACATATTATAGAGACAGGACATAAAATTGGCGTTAACAGATCTTTTAAACCTATCTATTAAACGTGTTTTGATTAGGGAGTATCCTAAAGTTTGATTTTTTTTTATTTACAGCTTGATTCCACACCGTATTTTTGGTACAAGTATGGAATTTTCAGCGTGGATATCGGTAGCCCAAATTTTGCAGGCTGACCATAAATATCAGGTGTGCGCCGGCGTGGGCTCGAACCCCGGACCATGTTCATGGTCGGCGAGAGTCCTAACCACTGTGCCACCGACGCACAAGTGGAAGCCCTAGCTGGGAATTAGGGAGTTTAAACGACCTGTATGCGATCAAAGCAACAATTCGTCATCACAATAAACTACCTTCCTTGGTAAATTTTGCTTTGATACCATAGCAGATGTACTATTACCTCTGTTATTGAGATTAGTGACTGATGTTCATTGTTATTTCGACCCTCACTATGTCCTTTAAACTTGATCTAAGTAGTCTATTTTCTCAACTCTTACCCCTCTTTATAAATTTCATATACATTCCTATGACAAGTCCGTGTGTGATGGATCAGATTGTTCGAAATGTGTGTTGGGCAAATACAACATTACACGATTCAGACAAATTACGTCATCCTTCTTATTGCTTTATGTAAATTCATAAAAGGGAACACTAATTGTTTTAAAAAGTAATTCAGTCGTTCCACCTCAAAATGCTCACCAACAACTCACATGAGACTTTCGGGTTCGATTCGCCTAATTTTCCTACCCCATAATCATCTCAGAAAAGGCACAGGTGGTTGACCCTCAAGGTCAACAATCCTACCCACACAGTAAAAAGGGGCGAACACCACTCCTATTGAAACTCCAGAGTTCAAACTTAAAACTTTATGTTGTTTTACCGGGAACTCAAACTAATGAAACATAATAATAATAATAATAATAATAATAATAATAATAATAATAATAGTAAATATGTACATTGTATTACTCACCTCATTTTCACTATGCTTTTTCCTACCAAGTCGTTGAAACCAACCCATTTTTGCTGGGGTATTTTTTTTATTCTCTTCTTATATTTTTAGAATTAAATCGATCGGAAATTGTGAATATAAACAAAATGAACAAATGTACTCTATTTGTAGCGTTCGCTATGATTACTCCAAAATATTATTGTTATTATTATGATTAGACAATTATTTCTTATTGTTTATATAATCAAGTATTGTTAATTATATTTGGGTTTTTTTGAAAAATTACCAAAATAATACTAATAATAATGGCATTGATCAATGTTCAATTTGTAGCGCGCGCGTTAAATAAAATTTCAATGTTCAATAGTATCCGATGAAATAGACTGAAATAGACTGCGTAGTATTAGTACTTCCACCAACATGTTCTCCTCTTCTCTTCTCTTTGGGATTTAGCGTATGACAAAATATAATCAGTTCAGAGTGTAGGAAAGGTGTCCGAAGGATTACTCCTGCCTTCAGTTAATCTCACCAATAATAAAGTCTAATGTAGATAGATAGATATTTATATACTGGTTTTCATATTGGATTCCACATCATCTTTGCTTTGCATAAATCATACATATTAAAGTAGAACTTTATTATGTTATCTAAGCATGACATATCGTAGAAGTAACACAGAAAGACATCCACTTATCCACCCACCCACACAGGCACTCATACAACTCATCTGTAGCACACAGTCTACTTGTGTGTGTATGTGTGTGGATGTTTTTGTAAATGGATATATTTCTATTCATCATGTGCGTGATTTCATAGTGTACTAAGGTGTAGGAATGTGTAAAATCAATTTCATCCTAGATAATTTACTTTAGTCTCTTAATGTGCGTTAGTATGTTGTGTGCCTGTGTGTGCGTGCTGTCGTATTAAGTGCTGGAGCACAGAATTCGTTTGTGTATGCGGGTTATATATACCACAGTATAATAGAGTATAGCACTGATATTTGTGTCATGTGTACAACCAAACATTTATGTTATGTGTGCTCATATCCGATGTATATACTCATGTGGACTGTGTGTTCTGTGTGTTGTGTATGTATGTGTGGATGAGTGGTAGTGAATTTCACACAGCCAAATTGACTGATGAACCATGCACCACTGTGTAAATGTCATTGGTTGGAATTCATTAACTAACTAACTAACTAAGTAATTCACGCACTCACTCACTCACTCACTGATTCAACTGGTGGTGGGTTTGTTTAAATCGATTATTTCATTTTTTTTTTGAAAGTTTTTTGAGTTTTTGCTGAATGAACATTTCAGTAAACATTTGTCAAATGGAATGTTGCATAAGTGAAAGACAAAATTAGAATCATGTGATTGTTCATGAATGAGTAAGCTGACAGAGAGAGAGAGAGGGGCATTTGAAAGTGAATGTATATTATTGGCTAAAATCATGTGTTGTAGAAGAGAAAATTTGAGCAAGGAATATTATTATTATTATTACTATTATCTCATTTAATTCCTAGAGGAACATAAGGCTTCAGCCGCGCTTCTCCATTGCGTTCTGTTCTCTGCCAACGTTTGCACCCCCCCTCCATGTCTGCCCACATGTTTTCATCTCCTCTCCACATGACCTCCTCCTCTATGTCACCCTCTCACTGACAACCAACTTGCCGCTTCCCTTTCTCTTGGGTTGCATTCAAGCGATGGCTTGTCCAGTGATGTCACTCATTTGATGGTTTCCTCAGAGTATGGCCATCTCCAGTCCATCTCCATTTCGTCCTGCCTATTTGTTGCACAATCGATTCCTGATGGGTTGGTTCGCTCATTGCCAGAGATCCCTCCCTGTTTCTGATCTTTTCTGACCGGCCATCTGATCTCGAGTGAAGTATAGAAAGAAGATAGCTTTTGATGAAGTTCTGTAGTTTTTTCGAAGTGCTCCTCATGACACAGCGCCAAGTCTCTGATTCGTATAGTGAGTAGTAGCACTGACTTCACATTGGAGTTGAAAATCCGATCTTATTTTTCATGCTGAGTGGTGAGTGTTGATCTTCACATAGACTTGAGAGTAATGAAAGATCGATTTGCTTTCCCGATCCTCGCACTTGGATATCTGCATCATTTTGGTCCGTCTGTAGTTGAAACGATGCTTCCCAGGTAGGTATGTGGTTAGGTGAAGGAGGTTGTTTCTTTCAGATTCCTTCCATTTATGCAGACTGATTGTTTTCTGTTGTTGTTGCTGTTGCTGTTGGTGTTGGCTAGGAATCTTCATCACCTTTGTTTTCTTTATATTTACATGGAGTCCTATCGTTGATGCTTCTTCTGCCACCTTGTTGCTTTCCATCACTTGCATATCTTCCAGTTTGTGGGAAATCAGACATATACATCACAACGGCGAAGTCCAGATCCTCCAAGTTTTTCGTGAGGGCCCATTTTATGTCTGTTTCCTCTCTCTCCTCTGTCTGTCGCATTATGCAATCTACTGCAATCAGGAAAATCATTGGCGATAGTAAGCACCCAGCTTGTTTTATTCCCGTCTTCACTTCGAAGGATTCCGTAAGTTTCCCGTTGTGGATTACTTGGAATGCAGCATTCTTGTACAACTGTTGGATGAGATGTATAATTGTCGGTGGCATCCCGTAGTAGTGAAATAGTTACCAAATCACCTCGATCGACGCTGCACTATCGAAGGTCTTTTCAAAGTCGATGAAGTTGAGACAGAGAGGTGACTGACTGCCATTCCAAGCTTTGTTCAATGGTGATCCGTAGTGTGGCGATTTGATCAATACATGACTTGTTTCTCCTGAATCCAGCTTGTTCCGGTCGAAGTTTTTCATTCAGTTTGGCGTGTTTGATTCTCTCCAGGATGAGCAGGGAATATCCTCTTAGATAATTTACTCATCCGGTTACTGGGAGATCGGGCGAAGGTAGCATATGAAAGAAAGTGTGAGGCGAAACACTGACGAATGCACGCTAGGGTCATGCGTGTGTGGGAAGGATCACACATGGTCATTGTGAGACGTGGACATGTGGATACGATATCAAATGTAAACAAAGAGAAACGGGTGAACGTCAGCGACCACTGGAATTTCACACAGCAAGGCGAACGAACAAAGCCACTAGAATTAAAAGACCAAACCAACTTCAGTCGAACGTATTCGCAAGGGCGGACGAGTGTGGTGAGAGCTAGCTACAAACCGAAAATTGTTGACAGCAATTTAAGTCAATGTTTACGTCTCGAATCAGGGTCATGAGAGAAAACTATAACAAAGCGTAACCTTGAGGAACTCAACAACCAATCACAGCACACTCAACGTGTGCAAATACGATTCGCAGATATATGGCTTAACTGTCTAGGAAACGATCACAAAGAGTACAGAATAACCTTCAGCAAGAAAACAACCAATCAAAAGACCTTGATTCTCTGCTAACAACAACGCTAATAATTATGTACACAAAGACCTATAAACATATCTTGATTCTCTCAATAAACGATCTGCTTCCTGACCCTTGTCACAAAGCCAGTACGCATCAACGAAACCCACTGGGACGTCCATATCAAGATTATATGCCTTATGTACTGGTCGAGTAATTAATAGTCCTGACTCAAGAAGGCGGAAATCAGAAAACCACCAGGTTCACGATGATACTTGTATTTTTCAAACAAGGAAAAACCAATGTCACACAAGTGTATGAGCGAATGTTCAAAAATGAACGAATCAATAGACAGTCTTAACATGATTGGTTGTAATGTCATGTGACAACAAGGTCAGACATGTTTGTTTAGTTAGTGGACAGACAAAAACATATTGTCAATTATAATGGAATATCGATCCATATATACATAGCAAAATATAACAGACTGTCAAAAACAAACACACATATTATGTGGATACATATCAATATGGTACACCCAAAGTGGATGAAAATGGTTTACCACTTCGACCAGTACTAGATATGTTAAATTCAATCATACTATCCCATAGCCAAATGGTTACTCAGTCAAGCTCTCACAGCCTGTGCATAATGAAATGGTAAAGGCACCTTTCAATTTGGTTGGAGAATTTCATCGTGAGCTGAAATCAATTAGAGAACCATTGGAACACATTAAAGGGGGGGTACTGAACATCTGTTCCGTCGGCCTATGTCGGGACCCTTCAGCAGTACGCACACACACCACCACAACAGTTCGGACCCAGGACCTTCTGGTTACAAGGCGAGAGAGAGTTCGTAGACCATAAAGCCACTCATTGGGACCCAACCGATCCAACGGCTAGCCAGTCCATGAATTCTAACCTTTGTCAATTCATGACATAGCGCAGCCACTTCACACAATGTTCTTCGATGAATTGCCGCCTCATCTTCAACCTGCTGTACTCTGCTGGTCACAGCTTCCCATTAGATCCCCCAGGTCACTGTATGAATAGGGCCAATCTCTAGTTAGTGGGCATCAGATCAGTTTTCAAGTATTGGTTTCGTAGGGATTTTTGTTTGATTAGTCAGAAGATTTCATCATGAGCTGACATCATTTCGAGAACCATGATGAAATCCTGCAGCCAATCAAAAAAAATCCCTAAAAAATCAATACCTTTGGATTTATTGAAGGGATAAAAGATTTAAATGTTGATAATAAATTCATGATATCATTTAACGTATCTTCCATATTTACCAGTGTATCACTTATGGAAACGAACTTATTTCTAAGCAAGAACTTGAACTTAGGATGAAAGTGTTACTGGAGGATATAATGCTGGGAGTGCAGCTATGCCTGACTTCCACAGAATTTTAATTCCAAAGGAAAATATACAAAGAAAATAAGGGAGTTTCCATGGGGTCACCAATATCCCCGGTTGTGGCAGATATATTCATGGATAGGTGAGAAAACATAGCGATTGAAACGTTCAGTCATACCCCACGTTGAAGTATGGTAGAGGTATGTAGATAACACATTCACTGTACTTAGAACATAGGATCCAGATAGATTTTTCGAACACATTAACTCAAAGATGGAGGCAAGTCAATTCACTTGTGAATTGGAAAGTCAGGAATGGTAACTTCTAATGTTAGATTGCAACGTAAAAAGGAAAGAAGACGGGAAGTCAAGCACACTAGTGTATGTTTACAAGAAACCCACACATTCAAACAGATATTTGGACTTCCGATCATCTCACCCACCCTATGTCAGTAAAAATAGGATTGGTGAAATGTTTAAGTGACAGAGCACAAAAACTGAGCAGTACCAAGGAAAATCTAAGACAGGAAGTGAGGCGTATAAGAGAAGCCTTGAAACTTAATAATTACCCTGATAAATTAGTCAGAAAGTATGTAGGAAAATGTAAAGATAAAATAAATGATGATAGTAGTGATAGTGATAATAATAATAATGGTGACGTGCATTTCAAATGTGCGCAAGACAACATCAGCAATAAGGAACCTAAATCATCAGTAGTAATTCCAACAAAGGAAGGAACCTGGGAAACCACCTTACGCAGAATTCTTAACAAGGCAGGCAGGAACAAAAGTGGGTGGTATTCAAACCCCGACAAATTCAATTAGAAACTAGCTTTGTCGGTTAAACCATCTATCCTATGGAGCCTTCAAAACGGAACAATTTAGTTTATCCAGTACCCCACTTACAATGATTGTCAGGTCAAATATATAGGTCGAACTAAAAGAAAAGGGGCAGTCAGTCAGACTAGCCGAACATTAAAAACCTAGCAGCAAAATCAAGATTGGTCGACCCAAATAAGATAAGAAATCTAGAGAATAGTTCAGCTATACCAGTCACTATATGCAATTACACACAACTACACGATTGTATGGGATAGGATGACAGGTTTAAAATCTAATGTCACAGCAGGGTGTAAGGAGAGATTGATAAGTGACTAGGATTTTCAAGTATTCATCTGTAGTGATTTGATTGATTAGATGGAGCATTTCATCATGGGCTGACATCATTTAGAGAACCATTGAAAATCCAGCTGGGGATACCACCAGACAGCTGTTTCGTCAGTCTAGTTTGAGACTGTTCCATAGTATGGACCCACCGACAAGATTTGAACCCAGGACCTTCTGATTACAAGACTAACGAGCTCGTAGACCATCAAGTCACTCGGACTCAACCGCTCTAATGGTCAACCCATGAATTCCAACTTCTGCCAATTCACGACATAGCGCAACCACTAGCCAATGTCATCGGCGGCGAGTATTTGTCCTCACACCCGACCTGCTGCATCTTATTGGTCACGATTTGAAATAGGAATGTTTCAACACCTGTCCCTCCAGACATCTGGAAAATCTTACAACCCCCCCCCCACAATAACGAATAGTTTCGAAGTAGTGTGGTTATAATTGATGATATGATTATGAACAATAATAATAAATTGTTTTCGAAGCCTTGTCATCCAGTAAATAATAATACTGTCTCACTCACTCTCTCTGTGTGTGTGATATATCTACAAATCCTATACTTGAAAATCAATTAATCTGATGCTCACTAGCTAGCGACTGACCCTATTCAGGCAGTGACTTGACGTTGTAATGGGAAGCCGTGACCAGTAGGGTACACCGAGTTGAAGATGAGGCAGTAACTCATCGAAGAAGACATTGCGAAATGGTCGCGTTATGTCGTGCATGAATTGGCGGAAGTTAGAATCCAAAGACCATTGGATTGGGTCCCAGTGGCCTTATGGTCTATGAGCTAGCTCGCTAGCCTTGTAACCAGATGGTCTTGGGTTCAAAACCTAGAAGTGGGTGGGTGCGTACTGTTGAAGTGGAGTCCCAAACTCGGATAAAACAGCTGTCCAGTACTCCTATTTGGTTTACCAGTGGTTCTCTAATTGATGTCAGCTCATGATGAAATCCTGTAACCAATCGACCAAATCCCTACAAACCAATACTTGTAAGGATTAGTTTTGTTTTGTGCTTGTACGAGTTGATCATGGGTTGATATCAGTTAGAGAGAAGAACCAGTAAAAACCAGCCACAGGGGACTACTGAACAGCCAGCTGTTTCTTCTGCCTAGTTTCAGAATCATCGGCAGTACACACCCATCCATCCATCCTCCATGCAGTCAGACAAAATCCCTACAAAACCAATAATAGAAAATACATCTAATAAACAAACTAATATGGAAATACATAAATAATCATATCACAGTAGTGCCCAAGTTATACACATATATTAAAAGAGAAAAGGCATCTCGTTTCAACACAGTGAATCCGGGGGTTAGATTATTATCATTGTTCCCTTAGGCTCCTAGAGCAACATAGGACTTCAACTGCACGTCTCCACTTGCCACTTCTGTCTTCCTTCTGCCGTACTTTTCACCTATATTCATTCATGTTAGTCCATACTCTTTCAACTCCTCTCCACGCAAACGATCTCCTCCATCTCACCCTTGCACTGACGTCCCACTCGCCGTTTCCCTTTCGGCCTCGTTCCACACGAGCAATGGCCTGACACGCGCGCGATGTCACCCAGCGGCCTCCTCAGCGAGTGTCCAGTGTGTCATCTCCAGTTTCTCCTGCATATTTGTTGGGCGATTGGTTCTTCTTTTGTTTGTTTGTTTGTTCCCATAGTTTCTTGTTGGTGGTGATTCTGTCCGGCCCGGCCATCTGATCTTCAGCATAGAGCCAGCGAAGAGAGTTGTTGATGTTGATCAGTGTCTTCAACAGACTGTTGGAAATATTTTTTGTGACCCACCCGCCAAGTTTCTGATCCGTTTCGTACAGAAGAACTGACTGACTTCACGTTTGTTTGTATTGAAAATCTGACCGAATTTTGTTGTTGATGCTGGCTGAGTGACGAAGATTTCCTTCCAGATTGGTTTCAGGTTGATGAATGTGTGTGTTTCTCGCTCGCCTTCCCGATTCTCGCTCGACTTGACATCCTCGTCCGTTCCGACTGCGTGTAGTTGAGACAATGCTCCCTAGATAAGTGAGTGAACGAATTAACCTCTTTCAAATCCCTCCCGTTGATGGTGATTCTGTGTTTTGATGTTGGTGCTGTTATTGTTCTTGGTTGATTATTTTCATAACCTCCGTCTTGTCTATGTTCACCTGGAGTCCTGTCTTCGCTGGCTGCTTCTCCGACCAGTTTGTCGGTCGGTTTTCGCTTGTAAGTCTTCGATTTTGTGACAGTGACATCAAACATAAATCATCCACACGCGAAATCCAGGTCTTCTAGGTTCTTCACGTCAGTGGTCCAGGATATCCCTGTCTTCTCGTTTCCCACTCACTGTCTGACGCATAATCCAGTCAGTCCACCACAATCAGGAATATCATTGGTGATAATAGGCAGGCAGCCTTGTCTGCCTCCTGTGTTTACTCCAAACGCCTGCCTAGCTGAGTTTTCCGTCGTGGATCACGTGACATGTGCCGCCATTGTCGTACAGCTGGCTGTTGAATAAGGTTGATGAATGTTTGGGGTACGTCGTAGCTCTTGAGTAGTTTCCAAATTACTTCGCGATCAACACTGCCGAAGGCCTCCTCAAAGTCTATAAAGTTGAGGTACAGAGAGGTTTGATTGCCATTCCATACTTTGTTCGATGATGATGCGTAGAGTTGCAATTTAGTCAGAACATGATTTGCCTTTCCTGAATCCAGCTTGTTCTGGTCGAAATTCCGTATCCAGTGCGTCCTTTATTCCCTTATGGTAACAAGTCAATCCTTGGATGTCAGAAGCCAGTTAGGGTTAAGTGCATCAATTCACCTGTCGTGGTATTAAACAGAAATGCGGATATTGGTGGACATCGCTGACGTACACCACTGCACTGATCGTTATCACTTCAGATGACAGCTTTCCGTAGGCTCTCACCCGGCGGCTATCTGACTGCATGCTTTCGAATAGAGTGCCTTGATCAGTGTGATGTATTTTCCAACCTAGTCCTACGTCAGCCAGCATTGCTTATCGGGGAATGTGGTAGCTCGGCATATTTGCAATACGTGTCCTAGACATCTCAATCGATTCACCTTTACAACCCAATCTTTAGATTTCCCCTTCTTAGATAGAACTGTGCACCTAACCTCAATATTACTCATTACATTATAAAACCTAACATGGGATACAGGAAGCAAACACACCTGTGGCCTAAGACAGTTAGCTTTTACTCTTGAAAATGAATCTGATGCTCACTTGTAACTGGTTGTGGGACGGAGTTCTCTGGAGTTCTAGTGAGAATTCATGACCAGTGGGGTCCATCCGGTTAGGAGTGAAGGAAATTACTCGTCAAAGATGACACTGGCTGGTACCAGCCGCGCTAAAATCAAGAATTGGTAAAAGTTATAATTCATGCGCTAAATGCTCCATCAGCTTGACTTGTAACCTGAAGGTTCTGGCTTTGAACTCCGGTAGACGCGTACTTCTGAAGGGTTTTTGATGTGGTTATGTTCTCTGAGCTGACTGGATGGTTAATTTGCGAAGCTGTCATCACCCTACTGGATGACATCTTCAGCGAATACTTCAATTTGAATTGAAGTGAGCTTTTAGATTTCTCTACGAGTTTATTAATCATCTCTCCTGGTCGGTGACCTTGGGCGTGACTCTTTGGTTGTTTTTGTGTGTTTTCACACCTTCTAGGCGGCTACTTGTATTGGAAATGATTGTTTCTTTGACTTGAACTTTGACCCTTTGTGTGTGAAGCTTGTTTCTTATCGACTGATAAATTTTGTCTATCTCTATGTGTCTATTGATTGACGATTCACTGGAATGCCAAGCTTCTAAAAATTCTCTAACATTCTTGTTGTTTCCTTTGTCTAATATTTGAACGCTGGTTGTCCCAGTCGAACAGATGTCCGTGGTTGTCTTTATATAGTGATAGCTTATGTTCGTGGATACGAAGACGAAGGGGACGTCGTTCACTTTGGCCAATGTAGTGTTTTTCGCAGTTGTTACAATTTTTTTTATAGATGATGTTGGTTTTATCTTCTTTCGCTGTTGAGTCTTTTGGCTGACATAGAATTGAGTGAAGTGACTTTGTTGGCTTGTGTACAACGTCAATTCCTGAAGGTTTGAAGAGTCTTGCGGTGATTTCTGAGATCTCCTTTATGCATGGTAGGGCGGTTTTCTTTGTGATTTCCTTGGGGGGTGCTATGATCTGTTAGTTTGGCTTGGGGGTATATTTCT
Organism: Trichobilharzia regenti; assembly: GCA_944472135.2. Lineage (NCBI taxonomy): Eukaryota > Metazoa > Platyhelminthes > Trematoda > Strigeidida > Schistosomatidae > Trichobilharzia > Trichobilharzia regenti. The sequence goes on along the minus strand of CALYDD020000295.1, from coordinate 15,170 downwards.
TTTGATAAAGTTCCGTGGATATCGATCCATTCTTTTGGAAGACATCCTTCTTCAATTTTCCTTAAGGTGGGAGTGCTGCAATGAGTCCTTGCCCTCCTGAATAGTGTTTATATGCAACTCCTTTTGTGTGTTATTGGATTGTTACTGTTGTAATTGAGTGAATATTTGGTCAGTGTGAGTTGATTTTCTATAAAATTGAGTTTCTAATTCCCCTGTAGTTGTTCGCTTGACTAGAAATGTCCAAAAATGGGATTTAGTTCTCGGATTCCTCTTCTCTTGTGAATTTGATGTCGTTGAAGACATTGTTTATTAAGTTGTGAGTTTTATCTAACTCGTTTCTTTTGATTACTACAAATGTGTCGTCGACGTAACGTATTCAAATCTTAGGCTTCGCAAATTAACCATCCAGTCAGCTCAGAGAATACAACCACATTAAAATCATCATCCACCTGAGCTACAAAAATCTTCTCTATCATATCTAACTCCTGAAGAGCTTTAAACTAGGACGAAACGGCTGTGCTAATTTTCAATGGTTCTTCTCTAACAGATATTAATTCGTAATCAAATATGCAACAAATCAAATCCGCAACATTAAACTCTTAAAAATTAATTATTATCATTATTATTACTATTAATAATTTTTCTAATTTATGATCAATCGGCTGAGTGAACACATGTTCAACAAGTCCCCACAGAAAAAAACGAGATCACATTATCTTCTTGTATGATAGAAATCTGCTGTTTTTCTCTATTCAGTGTTTTTTCTTCAAATTTGTCTTTGGCGGTTAATTATATATGTATATATATATATATATATTCCTTTTGAACTTAGAAAGTATCACATGAAAGGCAAAAGATGAAATTCATAAGAAAGTTTAATTTGCTGAAACATTTTTTTAGAAGTTTCATTTTATTTTTTCAAATTTGGAATTGAATCTATACTGAATCTTGGTGATTAAAGTAGATTATTGGGTATATTTTGGATTCATGATAAATAAGGAGTAGATAGAGAGAATCTAGAGTGAGTATTTCGCCGTCGTATTTAGGAGTCACTCGTTAGTTGGATTTATCTGAACTCCGAGTAAGTTATGATGTGGCTATTGAGAATCGGATCCTAGACCCATCGTTTTAAATGCTAAGGTATTATCTGCTAGGTCATTAGGATTATAGAGGATCATCAAACTTATTCAACAGCTAGCTGTACGACAACGGCGGCACATGTCACGTGATCCACGACGGAAAACTCAGCTAGGCAGGCGTTTGGAGTAAACACAGGAGGCAGACAAGGCTGCCTGCCTATTATCACCAATGATATTCCTAATTGTGGTGGACTGACTGGATTATGCGTCAGACAGTGAGTGGGAAACGAGAAGACAGGGATATCCTGGACCACTGATGTGAAGAACCTAGAAGACCTGGATTTCGCGTGTGGATGATTTATGTTTGATGTCACTGTCACAAAATCGAAGACTTACAAGCGAAAACCGACCGACAAACTGGTCGGAGAAGCAGTCGGCGAAGACAGGACTCCAGGTGAACATAGACAAGACGGAGGTTATGCGAATAACCAACCAACAACAACATCAGTAGCAACATCCAGCGCCAATCACCATCAACGGGAGGGATTTGAAAGAGGTTAATTCGTTCACTCACTTATCTAGGGAGAATTGTCTCAACTACACGCAGTCGGAACGGACGAGGATGTCAAAATGAGCGAGAATCGGGAAGGCGAGCGAGAAACACATACATCATCAACCTGAAACCAATCTGGAAGGAAATCTTCGTCACTCAGTCAGCATCAACAACAAAATTCGGTCGGATTTTCAATACAAACAAACGTGAAGTCATTCAGCTCTTCTATACGGATGAGAAACTTGGCGGGTCGGCGGGTCACACAGTATAATTCCAACCAACAGGCTAACTCAGATATTTATCAACAACAACTGTCTTCGCTGGCTCTCTACTGAAGATCAGATGGCCGGGCCGGACAGAATCACCACCAACAAGAAACTATGGGAAGAAACAAACAAAACAAGAATCAATCGCCCAACAACAACAAATATGCAGGAGAAACTGGAGACGACACACTGGACACTCGCTGAGGAGGCCGCTGGGTGACATCGCGCGCGCGTCAGGCCATTGCTCGAGTGGAACGAGGCCGAAAGGGAAGTGGCGAGTGGGACGTCAGTGCAAGGGTGTGTTACATGGAGGAGATTGTGTGAAGAGGAGTTGAAAGAGTATGGACTAACATGGATGGATGTAGGTGAAAAGTACAGCAGAAGGAAGACAGAAGTGGGAAGTGGAGACGTGCAGTTGAAGTCCTATGTTGCTCTAGGAGCCCAAGGGAACATTAATAATAACAATAAGGGAATAATGTGGTTGACTTAGAATATGTGGATGATATAGTTGTTCCTCTAATCGAAGAGGCTGACAAAACAGAGCAGCATCTTCTGAACACCTTGAACTGAGCAGCGATCTTCGAATGTTTGACATGGGATTCGCTCCGTTTGTCAAATGTAGGATGACGCTACATGACTGGATTACATAATAATAATAGTAATTTGCTTTATTACAAAACAGTACTTGTGATACAAGATGGAATTCTCAGCATTTTACTACAGTATTGCATCCAGTTAGTACACTAACAATAAACAAATAAAATTCTACATAGATTAAGGGTAATCTCAGTTTGTTTTGACAAACAACATTTTGGCATGTCAGTAGCAAAGTTAAAAGTGAATAGAATGTTTGAAGGTGTTAGAAAAGTATATGCTAGCATATTTACTGGCGTAAGCGATAACACAAAGGTCGAGATATACAGAGTGTGAGACAACGAAGAAGAATGTTTTAAGTAGAGTTTGTAAGGAAGAGAGAAACAAAACAGCACATAACAACAAAAAAAGAGAAAAGGAAAAGAAAGAAAGAAAAAACGCTGCACCTATGAGTTGGAAAGACGAGATCCAGTTTTTCTACTGACGATTTAATAAGTTATAGGTTTCACGCCTAATGCTTTCTTCATTGCACAGAACACGAGCTAAGTAGGGTATGGTTGAGTTTTTCTTTACTTGCTAGTGCGAGCATATAGCTTCCTATATAGGCTTTTGGTTTAGCCTGGTGAGATACAAGGGGAGATTTGTGAATGAAGAGGGTGGTGTGAGTTAGATAGGTAGAATGGATTTAGCCCATTTTTCACATGAGTCCAAATGCCTGTCAACCAGAATATTGACATGCTGGTTAAGTGACACGTAACTTACCCTTCTCACAACCTTTGACATCCTACGTAATTAGATATAGTCTTTCTTTAGTAGCCCTGGAAAAACTAAGGGGAAACAATAGAGAATAATAGGCAGGATGCAAGAGTTAACGAATCGTAGGAGTAAGGGTTGGGTTGGGTTATACCAGAATGTCTTAACTTCTTGATGTAGAAGGTAAGACGGAATATTTTCTTAGAAACCATCAAGTTATGAGACGACCAAAAAAGAACAGCAGATAGAATGATGCCAAGATATTTAATTTTCGACTTGGTTTCTATTTAAGTGCCACCTATGTTGCAGACCTTGTGAGTGCTAACCTAACCAGTTTGTTTAGGTCAGATTTATGCCTAAAGATGAAATTGACTGTTTGACATTTAGAGGGATTTGAGGTTAGACCGTTTTCTTTGGACCACTGGCTGATTTCTGATATGAAGCCATTTAGTTTAGAGCAGTCACTTTGACATCGACTACTCTTAGCTTAAAGATAGGGAGGGAGTGGGGTGGTTGTTTAGCGTGTTGACCACCACACTTACTTGGGAACCTGGATCAGCCAGGGTCAACGGGCTGATTGCTGCTGACGAAATCTCAGTGAGGATATGAAAGTCCCACGTGTGGCATTTACCAAGTTACGTCATCTCTGTGGTGCAGACGTGATATCCTACTATCCCCATCAAAAGACATATGTACTTCACACATCAGTTCACTCTGTCCTCCTACACGGAAGATAAATGAACAGTCTGTTTGTGTGGATTTGGTTTGTTTCAAATTCGATGACGAATTAATATCAGTTAGAGAACCATTGTAAACCCCAGCAGTGAAGTTTCTGAATAACTATTACTTCCTACCTCTGGTCTCTTGATCAGCACGCACCAATCACTGGGGTTTGAATCCAGAACCTTTCGGTTACAAGACAAACTTGTAGACCATTCAGCTACTGGGACGCGATCTTGTGGCGAACCCGCGAATTCCAGTTTCTGCTAATTCGCTATGTAGATATAGCTCAACATACAGCCAATGTAACCGACGGTTTTCTGAGGGTCCTGTAACTGTTATTAATTCGTCGAATAAATCAAATCCCTGTAAACTAACTTTTGAAAATCGTATCAGTTTTCACTTGAGCTGATTTCTAAAATCATTTCAATTGATCACTCTTTTCGTCTTCTAATCACCTGGATAAATTTGAGGGAAAATGTCACCTACTGGATGGCAGCGTGTCATGAAGCATGCGAATACAAACTATGTGAAACTGCCTGTAAACGGTATGTTTGCTATATCGGGCTATATTTCTAGTAAAAATAAGGCTTTCTGATGTGTATCCACATGATGTGTGTTTTGTTTTTCACAGTCTATTGTATTTTGCTATGTGTACATGGATCGATATTTCATTATAACTGACAATATGCTTTTGTCTGTCCACTAACTAAATAAACATGTATGACCTTGTTGTCACATGACATTACAACCAATCATGTTAAGACTGTCTAATTATTGGTTCACGTGTATTAGCCATTTTCATACATACTTTTGTATTAGATACTTTTTCCCATGTTTCGTACACTACGTAACATTTCACTCACACACTTGTGTGACATTTATTTTCCTTGTCTGGAAAATACAAGTATCATCGTAAACCTGGTGGTCTTCTGATTTCCCTCTTTCCGCGTCAGGACTAATAACTACTCGACGAGTACATAACATAATTGGCGACGGGGAAAACTCTAATAACTCACTCAGCAGCAGTACATAACACTTTCTGTTGTCATTGAAAATTTCACCAGTGAAATATTCGAGTAGAAGTCACTTTTCAATAAAATTATCTAATATTATGTCGAGAAGCGTCGGTGGCACAGCGGTAGAATGCTCGCCACCAACCACGCCTCATGTGGTCCGGAGTTTGACTCCCGGCTACTGGACGTACTCCTCTACCTCGCTCGCTAAGCCAGGAGTAATAAGACTGGTGAGGAGGTTGGGTTTGGGGTTAGTTAGCAACACCATCCCTTCAAAATAAATATCACTGCCACCGAAACTTCAAGCCTGTAGCTTGACGGTGCCCAATATTCCACTGGGAGCGTGAAGGATGGGATGATCAGGACAGGAAGTGATACGCATAAAAGAAGCCTTGAAACTTAATAATTACCCTGACAAATTAGTCAGAAAGTATGTAGGGAAATGTGAAAATAAAATAAATAATCATAGTAGTGATGGTGATAATAGTAATAATAATAATATTATTATTAATGACGACATGCATGTCAAATATGCACAGAATAATCATAACACCAACAATAAGAAATCTTAATCATCAGCAGTACTTCCACATAAGGAATGAACCTCGGAAAGCTTACGCGGAATTCTTAACAAGGCAGGCAGGAATAGAAGTGGCATTCAAACAACCCACAAACTCAATTAGAAACAAGCTTTTTCGGTTAAAGCATCTATCCTGTGGAGCCTTTAAAACAAAACAATTTAGTTTATCCAATACCCCACTTACAATGATTGTCAGGTCAAATACATAGGTAAAACTAATAGAACAGGTGAAGTCAGTCAGACTAGCCGAACATTAAAAACCTAGCTAAATCTAGATTGGTTGACCCAAATAAGATAAGAAATCTAGAGAATAGTTCAGCTATACCAGTCACTATATGCAATTACACACAACTACACAATTGGATGGGATAGGATAACAGGTTTAAAATCTAATGTCACAGCACGGTGGAGGGAGAGATTGATAACTGACTGAAGCTTTGTTTATCGAATCAACTGACAGTGAATACGTGTAATAGGAATGATTCAACACCTGTCCCCACACAGATATCTGGAAAATTCTACTACTCCAACGACGACAAATAGGAGAGAACAAAGAAGACTATAAGACTCATGTTTCGAAGTTGTGTGATTATAATTGATGCTGTGGTTATGAACAATGATGAACTGTGTTCGGAAATTTGTCACCTAGTATGCACTAATACTGTTTCACTCACTGTGTGATACATCTAATAAAGTAACTAATATGGAATTACTTACTACGATAGTGCCCAAGTTTTACACATATATATAATTATGTCGAGAAGAATGTAGGCATTGCTGTGAATCACTTAGTTGACGTGTTCATCTGGTCTGACTGAGATACTCTTTCCGGCCAAGAGTTTGTAATTCAGCTGAACATTGTGGTGAAATCGTTGCTACGCTAAGGAGAAAAAGAAAGGAGTAATTGGGTTGAGAGAGGTGGTGATATTTTCTACTAAAATAGTTTATTCTTAGTATACAATTGGTGGATGGTGGCTAGCAGTGGAATCCAGGATGCGCATTTCGTCCTATTTGGGACTCGTCAGCTGGATGTACCTGCATTTCTCAGTGAGTGATGATGTTTCCACCGAGGCTCGAACCCAGTACCCATAGTTTGAAACGTCAAAGCGTTATCCACTAGACCACTTGGGCCACGAGAGCCACCTCTTGTGCAACGGGTCATATTAATTATTGAATTGAATTTTTGATTTTCCCGTCGAAGCATCTGCACAAGAAGCCGACATGTCAACCTGAGACCGAGCGCTTCGGTCCAATCAATCGACGGGAAAATCAAAAATTCAATTCAATAGTTTATTCTTGTTTTATGTAAAAGCTACTCTTGATAATAAAGGTTTGTTTTTTGTGTATTCCAATGAATGAATGAAAAACAAAACGATACTGTCGTTGTTTTTACTGGCTTTTGGCTATTTAATCCTGCTGCTAATAGCTTTATCAAGTTTGTGTTATTAAACCAGAATTTACAAAATCCACTCAGCTTGTATACATAACAACTTAATCATCCATTGTTCCTCAGCATGGGGTAATTCTCTTTACGATGTCAAATTGGCCAATCGGTAAAGATATACATCGGAGAAACATCGCCAGAGAGAAGTCAAAATTAGCAGAAATGAACACTGTAGAGCATCTGTTCGAGAAATCCAGTTAGTGAACTAGAAAAGCTTTTTAAATCATCAGACATATGCCGTCAACATACTACGCTGTAGAATCAGGCCATAAAATTGACTTTGACAATATTGTGAAATCATCATCCTAAAATCACAAAGAACATCTCATATCTTCAGAAGCACTTCATATCACGAAATGGAATCCAAATAGTCTTAGCTGAATAGGAATGATGGACTAAAACAGAATTTGACCAGGTTACAACACTCCCTCCCCTCACCCCATGAAATGACAAAATCAACACGAATGTGATAAGCAATTTCACTATGTAAACACACACGCTGCTTTTATAGTTTTACACACTTATCAAAATCTAACAATCTACACATGTTTTTACTATCTTTACCGATTGGCCAGTTTGAAAACGCAAAAATGACCCCATGTTGAGGAACGATGATTAAGTTTTTATACATATAGGCTGAGTGGATTTTGTAATTTCTGGTTTATTAATACTACTACTTTGATAAAGCTATTATCAGCAGCATTATATAGCGAAACGTCAGTGAAAACATTGTCGTTTTGTTTTTCATTCATTGGGAAATACAAAAATAAACCTTTATTATAATGAATATCACATATACCCAATGCCCAAATTTTTTCAAACTACTAAAAGTGAACTTGGTTTGGACTTATACATGAAAGCTACTCTCCTTTTTAACATCGATTCATTTTTTATGAAGACATCTCAGTCGTTTCGTTTGGTTAAACAGGAGTTTTTCGCGGTTACTTAAATCGAGACGTTGCGGTCACTTCCAGTCCAAATTTTGTGATTATTACCTTTGGACTTTATCATGTAAAATGGGATAGAGGTTTTGTAATATCGTCCATCCTCGAGCGTCTTGTCAACTCTAGAAATCGAGCACTCCCGCATTCTCCAGAGGAGAGTTAATCCAATCTGACTTTTAGGGATAAAATATCGTTTTTGGCCACCTTATTGCGCGTCTTTGTCAGTTTACTTGTTCATGTAGATCAAAGTATATCGACTGTATGTAACATGAAGTTCACAAAGGTATTTTGGAACACCGTACAGCCTGCCTAGCTAGCCAGAGGAGAAAAAGAGAATACCAGCTGTTTTATCCTCAAATACCTTGTCCAATCTAGACGTTGAATGAATGCTTCACAGTACTACACAGAGTCCTTCAATATCGTACGAAAGGACTTTGAATACGCCATCTGTACATAGCTGAATCTTTGGTTATATTTGGTATCTGAAACCGCACCTATGCGTTCAAAAGCACTACATACATTGACTGGCCACCCTACTGTGGACACAGTAACGTTCTCACTATAATTTTGCTTCATTGTATTATGTAAGTTTATCATTATTATTATTATTATTCCAATCATCCATATTTTACTATCCTTCTATCACTATTTATTAATAACATTGCGTTTTCGTAAAATTTTAGTTTATTATTATTATTTCTTTTAATTCCTAGAGGAACATAGGGCTTCAGCCGAGCGTCTCCATTGCCTTCGGTTTTCTGCCAACGTTTTCACCTGGCTACAAGTCTGCCCACATGCTTTCATCTCCTCTCCACATGACTTCCTCCAAGTCACCCTCTCACTGACGACCAACTCACCGCTTCCCATTCTGTTGGGTTCCACTCGAGCAATGGCTTGTCCAGTGATGTCACTCACTTGATGGTTTCTTCAGAGCATGGCCAATCCATCTCCATTTCTTCCTACTTAGTTGTTGCATAATCGGTCCCTGGTTGGTTCGCTCATTGCCAGAGATCCCTCCCTGTTTCTGATCTCCTCTGGCCGGCCATCTGATCTTGAGCAGTATTGAACGAAGACAGCTGTTAATGAAGGTCTGTAGTTTGTTTGAAGTTGCCTCCATGACGTAGCGTCAAGTCTCTGATTCGTATACTGAACAGCACTGACTTCACATTGGAGTTGAAAATCCGGATCTTATTTTTCATAAAAGCACTTCATCTTCTTTCCAATAGTTTCTGTCCACTCTAGACAGTTATATTGACTAGTTATTTTCTCACACTTATTACGTCATCCCAACTTCTTCTCCTTTCCCAGTCGGCACTTAGTCACAGTGTCTAAGTTACACCTTTCGTTAAGTAATACGTTTTCGAGGACAAACTTTGCCAACATGCGATTGGTCTTATATATAAATCACTCATTGAGGACTCCACTTGCTTTCTTCTGTGGTGCTATCGTTTGTCTTCTTTTTTCTCTTTCAACATTTTAGCTTTTATATGACTTTTTGAATGAGAATAAAGGAATGTAGATTTTTGGCCATTTACAATTACAAATGATCCACAAACATTAATGGTCCCATACCTGGACAACTGCTTTATGAATTATCCCTTACCTTTCTACGCGACACATTCTGGATGACAGTTGTGGAATATTACCTTTATACCAATAAAAAGTTTCAATAACTATCTGTTCGGCTCCAATAAATCTGATTATTTAAGAAATAATGATGGTTGGTGATGGTTGCAGTTGAAACCTCACTGACTCACGCGATGATAATTTCCACCTCCTACATGCTCTAATTGTCATTTCATATGGATTAATTCGCCATTATTATGGTTTCTGGTTGCATATGGACTGAAAATTACCTAGTCCTGTAACAATATTTCTTTGTAGGCTTAACTGGACATTTACTGCTGTGTTTCCCAGGTCGTTCTTCTCTTCCTGTGAAATAGCTTTTAATATAGTGGTGAAATAACACTTACCCAAATATACGCGGTTTACTGGTTGACCATAACTATCAGCATAAAACGGAACGAAGTTTGGGTTATAGCTCAACTTTGATGGTGACCTTACTGAAGGGTTTACAATTTAAAATGAATAAGAACCTGTTCTGATCACTGGTATAATAATCGAACAATTTAAACTTTTGAAAAAGTATTAATCTATACTATAACTCATTATGCAAATGAACTGTCGTCAAGATTTGATAGAATAGTTCTGAAATATATGTGGGCGCCGAGTGAGAAGTAGACATTTGTAAAACTATTATATTTGTAAAATCTCAGCGATATTGAAATGAGTAATTCTAACGTTTCCTGTGTTCGGAAATCTCGTCCGAACTTCTTCAGGGAAATTAATCGAAATTAACTAACATAACAGAGGTTTTTATAGGTATAAAAGGAACGTCTCTTGTTTTTTAAAAACAAAGAAACTATGTGTAATTGGCACAATCATCAACGTGTTTTCACTCTCCGTTGTCTGCAACGGAATGCGTATCCTAAATCCATAGCTGTCCAGTCAACTGACAACTCCAATCGGTCGAATAAATCAGCTCAATATTCAGAAAGAAGAGAAAGCAATACGTCCAACAGGGTGCTTCAACTAAGCTCTAATCCTAAACACCATAATTTTGAAAATACGTCTAATCATAAAATTCTAGATACTATAACAGTTTGAACAGACATGCAGGTGTGATCTTGTTAGCTGATGCATAGAAAAATCCTGATTAATAAATAAAAATGGATATGTATCACTAATTAATAATACTTGGTCAAAATTCCTGACTGTCTATATCTTCTTATGGAGACGTTAAGACATTGTTTTACAACTGTTTACCCACACACGCATGCACACTGTGTTTCAAGTGTTTAACGAAGGTAGACCAATATTTGTAAGTCTGAGGTCAAATTTTGATCACAGCTCATACACAATTTTGTTTATTATACTTGTTGATACTTGTTTTATGACTCATGATTGGACAAAGATTTTTTAAAAGCAAGAGATGTTCCTTCTATATATAATTAAACCTCTGTTATGTTAGTTAATTTCGATTAATTTCCCTGAAGAAGTTCGGACGAGATTGCCGAACGCAGGAAACGTTGGAATCATTCATTTCAATCTCGCTGAGATTTTACAAATATCTAACTCGTCATGCCTGTAAAAATAGCATGCATTTCTTGTAAACTTACCCGTTTATACGAAAATATAAATTATTATCATTATTATTAATTATTACATATTCTCTGTTAAATATATATGAATACGATTGTACAGCATCTTATGAAAATGAATCGTCGAAAAGGGAAAATTTTCTTCACTGTTTACGTCTTCTTTTTCTTATAATTAATGTATGTGTAAAACTTGAGCAATGTGGTAGTAAGTAATTCCATATTAGTTTCTTTATTAGATGTATCACACACAGTGATTGAGTGAAACAGTATTATTTTTTACTGGATGACGGGGTTTCGAACAAAATTTATTGTTCATAATCATTTCATCAATTATAATCACACAACTTCGAAACATGAGTCTTATAGTTTTCTTTGTTCTCTCTCCTATTTGTCGTCGTCATTGGGTAGTAGAATTTTCCAGATATCTGGGTGGGGACAGATGTTGAATCCTTCCTATTACACATATTCACTGTCAGTTGATTCGATAAACAAAGCTTCCGTTGTTATCAATCTCTCCCTCCACCGTGCTGTAACACAGTGAATCGACCCTTTCATCGTTCATCTTTCTGTATTTTATGGTGTCACACTTTCTATCGTTTAATTGTTACTCTGCTATTTTATTTTAGTTGGTATTACTATTATCACTACAATTTTGTACTTTATGCATATTTTTCTCCGTATGGCATACAGTATTTTGCTATGTAGCTGCTATAACAATCGTTTTATTACTGTTATGTAATGTGTATTTTTATATTTTTTTTGTCGTTTTTGAGTAAATTAGATGCAATATTGTACTGAATGCTGAAAATTCCTTGCTGTATCATTAGTACTGTTTTTGAAATAAAGCAAAAAAAATTATTATTCAAAAAAATTATTAATTTTAAAACGTCATCCTATGCCATCCTACTGTATAGTTGTGTGTAGTTGTATGTAGTGCTATGGCTGAACTATTCTCTAGATTTAAAATCGAATGTCACAGCACGGTGGAAGGCGGGAGAGATTGATAACAACGGAAGCTTTGTTTATCGAATCAACTGACAGTGAATACGTGTAATAGGAATGATTCAACACCTGTCCCCACCCAGATATCTGGACATCTCTACTACTCCTATGCCAACAAATAGGAGAAGACAAAGAAAATTATAAAACTCAAGTTTCGAAGTCGTGTGATTACAATTGATGCTGTGATTATGAACAATGACGAATTGTGTTCGGAACTTTGTCATCAAGTAAATACTAATACTGTTTCACTCACTGTGTGATATATCTAATAAACAAACTAATGTGGAATTTTTTTCTTATAATATTTGAATGTTGAAAATTCTATTCTGCATAAAATTATTCTATGGAATAAAATCATTGTAGTTGGAAATATTGACTGAATAATCCCTCCATGAATAGTTCGTTTTACAACTGTTTTTTTTTATTTCTTTACGTTCCCAGTGCTGGAACATAGGGCTTCAAGCTAGAGACTTGAAGTTTTCGTCAGCAGTGGTATTTATTTTTGACGGGTTTAGGCTTGTTAGCCACCTCACGCCCAATCTCCTATCTTTACCAGCCTTATTACTGACTTGGGTGTCGTGGCACAGCGGTTATGATGCTCACCGACCATGCACATGGTCTGAGGTTCAATACCCATACCACTGGACGCACTCATTTACCTCGCTAAGTCAGAAATAAACCTGATAAAGAGGAAAGGTTGGGCATGAGGTGGCTAGCAACCTCATCTTGTAAAAATAATCACCACTGGTACAGAAACTTCAAGCCTCTAGCTTGAAGCCCCCTATGTTCCAGCACTGGGAATGTGAAGGAAAAAAGATTACTGACTTAAAGAGGTAAAGGAGTGCGTTGGCGGCTGGCAGTTGAACCCCGAACCACATGAGCGTAGCTGGCGGCGAGCATTCTACCGATGTGCTACCGATGCACACTCATTTTACATTGTTGATACTAATTTCAATTTATACATATTTTAAATAATTTTGTAATAACTACACTTTTTACCCTGAGTCACAGTCCTGACGTCTTTGCAAATCTTCTTTCCCTGCTTAATTCTTTCATTATTTAACTCTGTCTTCTTGTTGGTCTCTACTTTGAATGCTTCTTTTTGTTTTGGTGTGATGATGGTGAACTGTTGATACACAAATTAAGTTGTTGTACCACAGAGACTTTGTTTGAATGAATTTGAGGTCGTCACGACTCTCTGAGAGGATGACGTCTTTCTTCTGTTGGATTCTTGCAGAGATAGTTGTCAAGTCATCTAGTTGTGAAGATTCTCAGATAGTTAGTTGTTGTGTTTGGTCAATTAATTTTGTAGTACCTGAGAATCATTTTGGACTGTATGGCAACTGTCACACATGATTGTTGATTATTACAGAATCTATAAAATTGAATCGTGTTTTGATATCGTTAGAATAAATATAACTTCTAACTCCAAAAAACTTATTTAAGAAGCAGTGAAGACAAGAGGACTCCAGGTGAACATACAGAAGACGGAGGTGATGGAGATAACCAACCAACCAACAAGCAACAACAACCAGAACCAATCACCATCAACAGGAGAGATTTCACAGAGGTTATCTCCTTCATTTATCCGGCTGAGAAGCACGGTTTCAACCACAACCAGTCGGAACAGATGGAAATGTCAAAGCAGGCCAGCCAGAATCGGAAAGGCAACAAACGCCTTCAAAAACCAGAAACCAGTTTGCAAATCTTATGCACTCAGTCAGAGTGTGGAACAACATTCTGATTTTTAATACAAATGTGAATTCAGTCAGTCAGTCAGTTAGTCACTTTTTCTATACGGGTCAGAAACTTGGCCAGTGTGTCACGAAAAGCATTTCCAACAGGCTACTACTGCACACTTTGATCAACATCTGCCCATCACTCTGGCTCCACACTGAAGAATAAATGACCAGCTAGTCGACCAGAAACTCTACAGTGGAACCAACCAACAGGCGAGAGCAGATCACTCAACAAATATGCATGAGAAAATGGAGATAGGATCAAGCACACGCCACTGAGGAAACCGTCGAACGATATCGGATACAAAGAAGGCCATCGCTCGAGTGGAATCCCAATAGAATGGGAAGCGACGAGTGATTCGTCGGTGTGACGGTGAAATGGAGGAAATCGTGTGAGTTAGACGAGGAGATGAGAGATTACGGTAATTTGTGAAGCCAACCGGCTGAAGAGGACAGCAGTAAAATAGGACAAAGTAGAGATTTGTTGTTGAAGTCCCATGTTTCACTTGGAACCCAAAAGAATAATAATGACTGTGAATGACTCGATTAAATTTGATGGGTTATACTGAAAAACCTATCGACTATTATCCTGCATTCATATCTAAATATTTAGGCGTTAGTCACTACAGTGATTACCAAGTGTTGGTTTTCAAGGGTTTCGTCGATTTCAAGTTTGATTACGAATTGAATGACATCAGGATTTCATCATGAATAGACAACAGTTAGAGAACCACTTGAAAACCAGAGAGCACTGGACGGCTGTCTCATCCCAGTACCCACCCACCTTGGTTCGAATAGAGAACCCTCCGGTTACAAGACAAGCTTGTAGACCATTAAGCCAATCAGTGTCGGTCCAGTGGCCCATGAATTCCAAACTCCGCCAATTCACGACACAATGGAACTTCTAGCATATATCACTTGTCTCTGTCCAGTACACCCAAGTTTCCCAATATTTCTCTAACTGACGTTAGCTTATGACGAAATCCTGTAACTAATCAAATCCTTGTAAACTAACGCTTGAATGATGTCAGTTAGCGAACCACTGATGGAAACCAGGGAGTATTTAGCGGATGTTTCGTCGTATTTTGCGACTCTTCAACAGCACGTACTCATCATCAGAAAAATTCAGAGGCTTCTACAATCTTTTGTCGTTCTAATGTATGCCTGTCTTAAGGCTCCCCAATGTCTTCCGTAGATCAGTTTTTAAGCTAATGCCACTATTCTACTGATAATGAATACAAGTAGTAAGGTGAATGCATCAGAATTTTGAGCGGTTAGTTCAAATTCACTCTGTTAGCATGTTGACATTAGACCCTTGA
>CALYDD020000294.1:0-116892 GCA_944472135.2 Trichobilharzia regenti | reverse complement strand
AATTGATGATTGTGTTCGAATTTCGGATATTGCTCCACTGTGCTGAGGGGTGTAGATTTATACACTGGTTTCAGAATGCTTGGACTGCTCTTTCGATCCTGACTGGCTTTGAAATGCTCTACTGCCAGTATTTTTAACAATGCTGACCAGGTTGAGGCAAGTGAAAGCTGGGACTTTCTATCGATTTCTCGCACTAATTGTGATTTGTGTTTTTGTTGGATACCTTCATCAGCCCATGCACAAGCAAACACGCTGTTGCATCACATTCGCTAAACTCACTTTTTCTGCATTAACAGAATCGATCCCGATCACAGAAGTTAACAGCACGCTGATCACCAATTTTTCTATCTTGGCCTACATAAAAAGACACATGCACACAAATGCCTACTACTACTTCTACCAATATTAACATTTACACCCCATATTTCAAAATGTTGTTCACATAAGATTACTATTTTATTGATTTATTTGTCAATTCTTCAAAATTTGACAATAATAAAAAAATATAGAGTAATATTTTCACTGAGTACTCACCGTCGTCATTGGTAAACTTTATTGGATCACAATCATAACTACTACTACTCACAGCAATAATAGAAATAATAATCAATAGTTCATACTCAAGTTGGCGCTAATTACTTTCCTTTTTATTAATAAAACATTTTATCGTAGTGCATACATTCCTGCATACAATGCGTGTGTACAAACTGTGTGGGTGTGTGCCTGCAAATGATATACCCTTTTCTTTAAATTAAAACTAATCAAGTAATATATCGATAATTATTTCATCTCATCTGACAGGATGTTTTGCATTTTGTCAATATAATCTTTTCGATCCATTATTATATGTGCTTCAGTGGCACAGTGGTAAGGACACTCGTCGACTGTGCAAATGGTCCGGGTTCGATTCTCGGCCGATGCACTCCTGATATCTATGGTCGGCCTGCTAAATTTGGGCTACCGATATCACATGCTGAAAATCCCATACCTGTAGCAAACAACTATGTGGAATCAAGCTATAATAAAGGTACAAAATGAAAAAATAATATTTCCAGCACATTTATCTGGTCGTGTTAGTAAGATATTCTCATTTTTCCTCAACTGGTTTAGTTGAATGAAATAATCCTTCGTGAGATAATGAAGCAATTTCGGTTTTGATTTCATGAACTGATGAGCACAATTCAGCACTGACGACTTGAAGTGATTTACGTTTTCCAGTTAATTTGCTGTCACTTTTTACATCTGACTGATCCGATTTTCAAGCTGCAGTCGATCATACAATGTCTTTTCATTCGATTGAGGGAAAAAGGATTTTGATTCATATGATAATATTTTATCTGAATAAAACTTAAATTATTCGAGGGTTACTCAATTGGGTTCCATTGGCTTGCATTGTATGTGGAAGGCGTGGAGTTCGAAATCCAGGGTCCCAAACTAGTAAGACAAAACAACTGTCTAGTACTCCCTGGTTTTCAGTGGTTTTTTAAGTGACATCAATCTCTGGCCAAACTTGAAACAATAAATAATTACTTCCATGGATTCTGTGTTTATTTGCAATAAGTTTAAGAATCCTATATCACAAAATACTCTATGTATGAAGTACACCTGGGCTGTTTCTGTAAGTTCATGAGTTGTACTTAATCGGCGTATATCAGTTATGCTTTCTTTTGTCGCATTTTACTTATTTCAGCTTGTATTCTTCTGTAAGGTTTGACTGGTTTGTCTAGGTACTCACTTATCAACAGTATTTACAGTTGCTACTAGTTTGTCTTTATAATCAAGTCTAAAGAAGCTAATAGATCAGTCATTTGAAATGAGCTGGTTTTCAACCAACTTTTATGCAAAGTTTTCTAATTTTAAGGTGAATATACACGCTTTACTTAAAAATCATGTTAGACGTATTCTCTGCTTTTCATTAGATAATATAACCAGAAGACGGGTTGATAAACACCCGAAGGAAGTTGTAAACTATCTAGGAAGTAGTCATTTTATTGTTTTGACGAGGAAAGATGAAGTGAAAAAGTGGTACTTCTCATAAAGACGAAATTTGTCTACTACCTCCAGATGGAAAATACTTCATTACGATAACTTTATATGCAGTTTAACATGTTCAAACGGTGGAACATAAGACTAAATACCAGAAACAGAGGTTTCCGCGCACATTCACAGGTATCCACTAAGCAACTCAACATGAAACAGTTATTTGATGATTGTACAAAAGATGCTGGGCACAGCATAAATAATCTTAATTCCTCTAAAGTAATCCACAATAAGGTAAATTTAACGTCGGGTATTTTTCATCGGAGGAAACCCCTAATCTATTCGAAAAGGCTAACATGAGATTATAATCTCAAGGATATTATTATATTATTGAGAGTTGGGATATTCTAGTGATGATGTTTTGTCGAAAGGATAAACGAAGGTCTGTTTTGCTCTTTTTTGTCCCTTTTTCAAACCTCTACTTTTTTCCATCTGAACGCACATTTTTTTCATTTACATCCACATAATCCATGATAATGAGATTTCTTTACAGGCGAAGCTTTGTCCCCATCCTACTATCCTCTCTCAATACAGCTTTCTTAGCAGTATTTTCATTCAAGCATAACATTTGTTTATTATTTATTTTATTAACTACGTCAATTTCCCATTTTCCTTGATAATTATGTTTCCGTTCGAATAAGGTTTGTGTTTCATCTGTCAGTCAAAGAATTCACTTATTCTTTTCTATAGACTTTAAGCAGTTTATCACAATTATCAAAACAAAATAAGCTCACCTTTATTCTGTCACATTCAATCTTGTTTAAGATATCGTCGCCAGTATTGTTTACTGTTTCATTTTGTGATACATCTAATAAACAAGCCAATGCACCCAAGTTTTTCACATATATTAATATCGTCGCCAGATTCCAGGTTATCACAAGGTTGACTTCGTTGTCTGAAAATACTTCACTCTGAATGCGCCGAGTTACCAGTAATTATGTATTATCCTCTAACATGCCCAAATTCAATCAAACTTGTAAAGCCTCTTTGTTCTTGTCTTTACGTCGCATAGTTGATGTTTGCCAACCAGTGTGGTTTTCTCAGGATCATTTATTATTTTTCTTGGTCTGGATAGTCTTCTGAGTTAACATCTCCAATGTTGACTTCAAAATGAATTGAGCTTTTGCGAACGTTCCATTGAAATAATAACTGTCTCTGCTAATGAACTTGGACGTGCTTTGTTATCTATAGGGATTTGCTGATCTTCTTAATCACTTGAATGGTAGACATTTATTGCATTCACGGAAGAATCTAAAGCTCATTTCTAAATTAACCCTCAAGATGTTTTACTAGAAGGACAATGAATACTTTGTCATTAATGGCTGTAATTGAAGGAACCTAATAACGCCAGAATCACCCATCGAAGTGGTCTGAAATTCTTCTCCATTATTTTTAAAAAACTACTGCGGAGTTTAATTGATTGATTTCATGCTCATGTTAGATACAGTGTTGATTCCAGGCATGATACATACTATCGATTAACTTGAAAACATCACCGTCATATAAACATTAAGCTGATCAATCAATAAGGAGTCGTCTAATCAATATGGAAGTAGTTTAACTGGAATAAACAAGCATTATGTAATTAACTGCAGTGGGACTTCTCTCCTGAAGTAGTGATGGTGAATAGAAATGTGTAAAATCAGCTATCGTTGAATAGTGACTGCTTTTCAGGCTAAAAACTGTTATTATTGTTCGTCTGTACTTGTGTTTCGTCGGCTCAACTGAAATGATTGGCTTTATTTCGATACATCGACTGCTTGAACAAATATCTTCACAATATCTTGATTTTTAACTTAGAGGTAAAGCAGCGGAAACAATAAACATAAACAATAAACAGGTAGGTGGTTACCTGGGCTTTTAGTGAGAAGTTGTGACCAGTAGGGTGCAGCTGGTCGGGTGTGAGGACAAATACTCGCCGAAGATATTGGCTAGGGGTCGCGCTATGTCGTGAATTGACAGAAGTTAGAATTTATGAACTGACCATTGGATCGTGTCCCAGTGAGTGGCCTAGTGGTATACGAGCTCGCCTTGTAATCAGAAGGGCCTGAGTTCTAATTCCGGTGGGTGAGTACTGCTGAAGAGTCCCAAACTAGGACGGAGCAAAACAGCTGTCTAGCAGTACTCCCAGGTTTTCCAATGGTTCTCTAACTAATGTCAGCTCATGATGAAATCCTATGACCAGTCAACCGAATCCCTGTAAACCAACACTTGAATAAACATAGTGTTTGAATCCCAGGACAGATAATATAACTTTGTCAGATTCAGGAGTATTCAGCTGACAGGTGTCAAACAGGACGAAATATCTTTCCTGGAGTTTAGTGTTAAGCACAACTAAATAAGTCATTATATTGGATGAGTGTTAATCATAGAAAACAAAATGATTGAACAAACAGCATCAAGATAAATAATAAACATTAAGACATTTACTTTCAGAAAGTAATCAGCTAGTGTTTGACAACAATGGTAATAACTCTGGTAGTACACTTCCCAAGTACCTTACCTCCTCGGATACGAAGTCTCTCCTAAGCTGCATCCTGTGAATTGTCTCGAATGGCTGCTAAGAAAAACTATCTCCCACTTGTACAGTTGCTGCAAACACTTTTGGCAGAAATGCTCTATCACTTTCTTCTTGTGTACGTAAGCTTCCTCAATTTTGTTACCACTACTACTAAAATCCCCGATGGTATAATTGTCACTCTGTTCACAGTGGTTAGAACCCTCGCCGACCATGCACATGGTCCGGGGTTCGAGCCCACGCCGGCGCACACCTGATAACTATGGTCGGCCTGCGAAATTTGGGCTACCGATATCCATGCTGAAAATTCCATACTTGTACCAAAAATACGGTGTGGAATCAATCTTTAATCAAAAAATAAAAAATAACCTGTTTAGCTGGAAACTTAATCACCATCAGAAAAGTTTCTTATCACAAATGGAACATTAACGCAGGACATTCAGTAAATCTATTTTCATATATGATAAGCAGGCTGAGATTGGATCACCAAGCTCAATATTCCAATTTTCGCTTAGGTCACACCACAAAGTCTTAGACTTTGACAACAAGAACACGGGTTTTAAAACGTCTAGAAGTCAGAAGTTGATGGCCTTCCCTAATGGAATATAATTCCATTTCATAAGTGTCTGACCCTCAAAGGAAATTTTACCTGTCTCTCGTTTGAACTGATCAGCTTGTCTGTTGGTAAATGTAAATAAACCAACAATAAAAACCAACCTAACTGAACAAGCCCCACCCGCTCGCAACTGACTGGCTGGATGATTTAAGCTAGTTTAGAATCAATAAAGTATTATAAATGAAAATGAGACGATGTGAGATCATTTTGAACCGTGGGACTGTTACTGGTGTAGTGGGCTGTAACTGAAAGTGAAACAAAAGACTAGGTCGTGTTACTATTCAAAGTTTTAAAATTGTTAATCCAATGCTCCGTCAGTTGCGGTACAGATAATAAATCCCAGTTGTTTAACATTATTAGTAGTAATTCACTTGAAAATGAAACGAGGGAGAGGTGGTAAACGAATAATGTACTGAACACTACTCGTTAGCTTCGTATTTTGCTTTATTGTCTGGGTCTCTTACTTACTTGATTGTTTAAACAGTGAACATCCAACTGGCTTTGATAATATGATCAGAATATCTACCGATTCACCTAAAACCTGGTTAGCAACTGCGTCTCTTACCTCAACTAATCATAATTATTGTTCCCTTTGGTTCCTAGTGGAACATAGGGCTTCAACTGAACGTCTCCACTTGCTTCTGTCTTTTGGTGTACTTTTCACCTGCATCCATGTTAGTCCATGCCGTTACAGCTCCTCTTCCCACGATCTCCTCCATGTCACTCTTGCACTGACGGCCCATTCACCACTTCCACTTTGGGTTCCACTCGAGCAATGGCCTGATATGCGATGTCACCCAGCGGCCTCCTCAGCGAGTGTCCAATCCATCTCCACCTTCTCCTGCACATTTTTTGGTTGGTGATTGGTTCTTGTTTTGTTTGTTCCCATAGTCTCTTTTTAGTGATTCCTTCTGGCCCGGCCATCTGATCT
Source organism: Trichobilharzia regenti (assembly GCA_944472135.2). NCBI lineage: Eukaryota > Metazoa > Platyhelminthes > Trematoda > Strigeidida > Schistosomatidae > Trichobilharzia > Trichobilharzia regenti. The sequence continues at coordinate 110,787 of CALYDD020000294.1, read as the reverse complement.
TCAGTATAGAGCGAAGACAGTTGCTGATAAAGGTCTGCAACAGGCTGTTGGAAATATTCTTTGTGACCCACCCGCCAAGTTTCTGATCGGTATAGAAGAACTGACTGACTTGATGTTTGTATTGAAAATGTGACCAAATTTTGTTGTTGATGCTGAGTGACGAAAATTTCGAGATTGATTTCAGGTTGATGAATGTGTTTCTCACCTTCCCGATTCTCGCTCGATTTGACATCCTCGTCCGTTCCGACAGCCTGTAGTTGAGACAATGCTCTCTGGATAAGTGGATGAAGTAACCTCTTTCAAATCTCTCCCGTTGATGGTGACTGACGCTGGATGTTGCTGTTGTTGTTGTTGGTTGGTTATTTTCATAACCTCCGTCTTGTCTATGTTCACTTGGAGTCCTGTCTTCTTCTGGCTGCTTCTTCGACAAGTTTGTCGGTTTTCGCTTGTAAGTCTTCGATTTTGTGTGACATCAAGCATAAATCATCCGCGAAACCCAGGTCTTCACCTCAACTAATACACCGAAGGATTTGTTGCATGGATGCCACTGGTTCGAATCCTATCTAGAACTAGATATAAATTCCACCTTCACTTATCACCCTCACTACAGAGAATAATACTAGATGAATTATTTCTACCTTTTTGTATTAACATTACACATTTTATAATGCTTAGAGAATTCAGTAGTACAAAATAACCTCACTTTTAGATAATCAGTTAATTGTCCTTGAAATAGATTTAAGTCACTAGATATTAGACTATTCATTAATCTCACTTTCAACTTTTTTTTATTATTCTCTCATTTTTATGCATTACTTTTAAAGTTAATTTCAGTTTTTTTAACAAAACTTTCACTTCGTCAAGATGTTGAGTTCATTTCAGGTAAACATGACTACAGTTTTATTAAAGTAATCATTAGCCTGTTAATTAAACATAGAAGAGAGTGGAATTTAGTCGATAAAAGAGGACAACACTGATGTGTATACAGTTGATTCTTCACACTGGATCGAAATTCCTATTCTTCGTTGATATGTTTGTCAGCTCATAATACAGACTCTTCAACGATTTCTGAAGTTTAACATGAAGTTTCTTGGTTATTGGAAAACTAGCAGTGGAATCCATAGAGACTTGAATCTTGGTGGGTGTGTTCATCTGACGAGTCTGAAATAGGCCGAAATAAACATCAAGGATTCCACCATTAGACATAACTAACCAAATAACATTAGTGAAGTAAACTGTTCAACCTCCATCCACAACAACTTATTATTATTCCCTTGGGTTCCTATTGAAATATAGAAGTCTTCAGAAGCAAATCTGCATTTCGTGGAGGATTTGAACATGAGCTGACATCAGTTAGAGAACCATTGAAAAACAAGAAGTACTGGACAGTTGTCTCCTCGGTCTTGGTTCGGGACTCTTTAGTAGTACGCATCCACCGGGGTTCGAACCCAGAACCTTCTGGTTACAAGGCGTCGGGTGCGTAGTGATGAAGATTCCCAAATCAGGATGGAGGAAACAGCCGTCCAGTACTCCTAACTGGTTTTTCATTGGTCCTGTAAGTGATATCAGCTCATAACGAAATCCTCTATCCAATCAAACAAAACCCCTACAAAGCCAATACATGAAAATCTGCATTTCCCTTTGTTCTCCTCAGTCTTTTTTAGCTGGCCTGACGATTGACCATATGCTTTCATTTCCTACTCACACGACCCCTCTAACCGACGCCTATTTTGTTACTTTCCTCCCATTCGAGTTCCACTCTACTATTTATCACGTGACATTACCCAATAGTTTCCCCGCTGCATGTCTAATCCACCTCTGTTCTCTTCAGAATATCTTTTAGACGATAGGTTCTTGGTTGGTCTGTTGTCAACAATATCTATTCAAAACTTGGTAAATATGCAGGTCGATATCAACATGATTGATGGGTAACTCTTCAGAAGATCGTCTGTTAGATTTTGTAGGGGAAAAAGTGAAATTTCAACAGAAAGATAAATAATTGTAGGCATTGACTGTAAGATGGTAACCAGAGTAACTGTATCTAATAGTGAACGTATCATCCGCATGAATCGATCGTAAAGACGAGTTTCATCAATATACGGACATGCTCTGCTGACGGATTCTAGCAAGTTCAAAACCTAAGCCAATTGTTTTTACAGCTCCTAAGAAAAACCTTTTATAAATAAAATGTATTAGGAAAATATCAGAATGATTTATGAACAGATGGCGAGTTCAAAATCACTTCGTATGAAAGATTAAATTTCAAAATGAAATCAACATGTAATGGATCCATTCATTTATCATATTTAAAAAATAATCAATAGTTTTCCTACCAGGATGCGGTGATTGTGTAAAACACACAGCTGTTGCACCATAATATCAATTAGGTTAATCTATGCGCTTGCCTTTACGAAGCCTTTGAGTGACCCTGGAACAGCGGTAGAGTACTCACCAACGCGCAGGTGGTTGGGGATTCGATTGCTGGCCGATACACTCCTTTACCTCGCCAAGTCAGTAATGAGACCGGTAAAGAGGGAAGGTTGAGCCTATGAATAAATAGATAACACTGCTGCCGAAACTTCAGAGCTCTAGCTTGAAGACCTGTATTCCACTGGGAATGTAAAGGAATAAAAATTCACTTGTCAACATTATATACAGATAGTTTAAATTTACTGATAAGGAGGTAAATTTCCACTGCTCCTTCTACTCTGTTTTAGACATATACAGAACAATAGTTGAGTGATGAAGAATGGTCAGGCAACCACAAGTGCTAATTTACTGGTTTGCTCTCCAAGTGGTGCATACGGTTTCAAGCCTCACACCTAACATTCCCATTTTAGTCGGTGTACTCCTGGCTGAGCAAGGTATAGAAGTGCATCGGTCAGAAATTGAACCCAGACTAAGTACATGGTAAGCGAGTTTCCTGACATTAAATCACTGATGCACCAAGAAACCCTCAGTCATCCGCTAAAATAAATAGTTAGATATAATTAGTTTTCATCAATTGTTTTCAGTGCAGATATCTTCATGAACAACCGTCATTTTTTAAAAGTTATTCAGAACTAAAAGTCCCTGCTCAGCATTTTTGTCCTTATTCTGAATTCTTCTTCAGTGTAAACCGACAACTCATCAGGGATCGAGATTAAGATATACGACTTATAAGCTGAGCGTGTTGACCACTCAACTACCGGATTCGAACTGCCATGAATTTTAATTTCTAATAATTCATTTAACCTTCGTAGATTCAATCATACAGTGCACAAAAATGGACACTACAAGAAGTCAAATAGTTCAAAATCTTATTAGACACACAGTCAATTAATTCTATAGAAGCTTAAAGTTTAAATAATTAAAGCAAAAATATGTTTTACAAATTTAAATTATCCATCCAAAATAATCGATAATTTTAATTAATTTACAACTTAACTAACAACTGAAAATACTTTGTATCACTAATAATGAAGACAAAAGAAAGACTGAATAAAGAATATTCTTTTCGATAACTTCCTCACCTAGCACTACAATGGTATATATATATATATATATATATACATAATATTTAATGAGTAATTGATATTGGTCACATCATTGTTTGTAATTGTTATCGCATTGGTAGAATTACAGTTCACACGTATGTGTCAGCGATAACAAGCATAAACACGTAATACTTAGTTAAATGTTGGATAAAATTAGGAAGAAGAACAATAATGCGACAATTTAAGATATTTTGAATAATGATAACTTGTGAGTACATTTTGAGGAGGGGAAATTATCAGGTTTTCGGATTTAAGTAATAATGACCATGAGAAGAAAAGCGGCCGTTAAAACTCTTTCTGAAAGCACACGTTTGACTTCTTCAGGTGTATTCCGATGGCTCCAGGAATTCCTAGAAGCCTGGTGCTAAAGCAAATATGTTAATATAGACCAAATCTACCAAATAATAAAAAGTGAACCAGGTGACGAGGAAGTTCAAAATCGAAGTCAATAAAAAATAACCAATACAGATGTAAATCGACTACTAATCACAAAGATGGATTCCAAGAGACACAATCCTATCATTGATAGAGAATTTAAATCAGTTGATTTTGTGCTGAAATTTGCGCTGAAGACGTTGTCCGGAAGGACGACGAAAGCTTCGCAATTGAATTAACCACCTCAGAGAACACAACTAATTTCCAATCTCTATTTCATCCTATTCTCTGCAGTCGTTTATAGCTGGATCCACAGTTGCTCATAAGGCTCCATCTCTTCCGTGTCACAATGGGACCGACGTCTACCTTGTCGTTAGCTTTTCACTCGGATTCTACTTTATGGCCTGGTCTTCTCAGCAAGCGTTAAATCCATCTTCATTTTCTTTCGAGTATTTTTCAGGTAATAGGCTCCTTGTCGGTTTGTTGCCACAATTCTTTATTCCTTGTCCTTTCTGGCAAGCCATCTGATCTTCAGCATGGAGAAAAGGAAGGTGTTGATGAATATCTGCGCTAACCTGTTCGAACTGCTTTCGGTGACACCAGCTCCGATTCTCTGACCCATATACTGGTAAATAGTCCTTTGATACAAGGCGATCCCATGTGGTCTAACTATGAATTATCAGTTCATCGTACTAGAAATGTTTTAAAGCCATGATATGATTTAATTTAATCAATCTAACTTCTGATATGTTGTTCATAACATGCACTATTTAATGACATAACACTATGATGATTGGCTAATTAGATTAATGTAAATTTAAAGTGTTTATGATGATAATAATAACACTGATGTCACAGAATTGTTGTAAGATTTAAGGACATTATGACGTCAGCATGTATATATATACATTAAAGACTGGTTAGTGTACAAATAATATTCTTTCCGATAAATTCGTCAGGCTTTACATTTATATGACTATAATAGTTAAAGAATTATTGTTTTAAACAACATTAGTGTTTTAAATAACATCGAATCAATAATATCGACAGATTGCAGTTAAAAAGCACCAATAAGTGACAATGTGCATCAGTATAATACTAAATGAATAACATGCAAATTCATTAAAGTAACACAGAATCTATGAATTCATATATCCGACAGCAGGCCGTGGTTTCAATCGGGGTTTGATCTATGATTGGCTCAAGTGAATTGCTATAGCCTTTGTTGTTTTGGAGTGTTCAATATCTAAGGGTTTTTGGCAATTTATTCGATACCTGATAGATCGATTGAGAAAGATTCTTCATTAGTAGTTATATATGGCTTGTTTAAATGAGGTGATTTAACATGAAGCTGTTTATGCTCGTAACTACACCTTTATTAAGTCATACGGGTAGGTGTTCCTAAGAAAGAATGGAAGATTACGTTCCTAGGGCAACGGCCAGTAGAACCAGCTCCAAAGGAGTACTTAAATTGATAGAAATGGTTAGCCTAGGTACTCCAGCGTTCAGTTTCGAGATCAAAGTCGGTTGTGTGGAGAATCTAAAGCTGCAGTTTAACAGTAATAAACGTTCCTTGAATTTATTTTCCCAACTTGTCGGTTATTATTTGACTTAGTGGTTGCATATATATAGAGGCCTCTTAACAGATAAGGGACAGTTCTTTTCAACTTTCTTGGCTATATATACATCGTTTATCAGTATAACACTTTACAAACTGACTAACTATACAAGATATCGACCTGTATTTTGAAATTTATTGATTTTCTTAGTGCGAATAAATACACAAACTTATTATACTCATTTGATAATAAATATTCTGATATATATATATATATATATATATATATATATATATATATTTGTCACTCATATTGCTTGTATAAACTTACTATTTGCAATATATCTAATAAAGTTCATTCACTTTCGAAATAAAAGACATTGAAATTGATTTAAAGTGGAATATTATTTATTATATTTATTATTGATGTATCTGAACTTTCAATTAAGTTATAACCTATAAGATTGATTCAACTACTATTATGAATCAATGAATTTTGATAATGATTGAATATTGTTAGGTATAGATACATACATACATACATACACACACATACAGTGCAATAGTTTCTAATTGTTTTTCTAATTTAATCCTTGTTATTAGAGAAGGAAAAAGAGAGAAATGTAATCATTGTTAGGCAATATGAATCACATGTTTCAGCCAATTTAATTAATGTTTAAGTATTAGTTTGCAGGGATTTGGTCAATTTTAAGTTAGACCACAAAAATTGGCATAATTCGTCGGTGGCATAGCGGTAGAATGCTCACCAACCACGCAGGTGGTTCGAGGTTCGATCATCGGCCACCAACACACTCCTTTACCTAGCTAAGCGAGAAATAAGGCCGGTAAAGAGGGAAGGTTGGACATTTGGCTAGCAACCGCATCCTGTAGAAATAAAAAGTTCACTGCTACCGAAACTTCAGAGCTCTAGCTTGAAGCCCTGTGTTCCACTGGGGACGTAAAGGATTAGAAAAGACTGACACAGTTTAGAGAACCACTGAACATCACGGAGTTAGGGGGGATAGTAAACGAATAGCTGTTTTGTCTTCGTCTAACACTCTTCAACAATGTGCATTCATGACTCCATTAGGGACTGAAGATAGGAACTTCAGGCTACAAGATGAGCTCGCTGAGCATTCATACACTGAGAAGGAATCCAACCGCACACAGCGACAACATAAACAAATGTTACTGGTCAGTATGTTTCCTTACGCCTAATTAGGTAGATCAGACTGGTCATGAATTCCCACTTCAGACAGCTTCAACTTATAATTAGCCACTAGTGTACACCAGATTTATTTATCGTCAAGTGTTAGTTTGGAGATTCGATTGATTTCAGTTTTAGTGACGTATTGGTGGCACAGCGGTTAGGACTCTTGCCGACCATGCACATGGTCTGGGGTCGGATCCCCTGTCGACGCATTCCTGATATCAGTGGTTGGCCTACAAATTCGAGCTGCCGATATCGCATGCTGAAAATTTCATACTTGTACCAAAAATACGGTGTGGGATTAGGCTGTAATCAAAAAGAAATATTAAAAATGACTCTCTCTCTTTCGCTATCACTAGGTTCACTTGTTATGTCCTTTTAAAGTTGTTTGCATGTCTTGTTCATTGTATTTCTCTCTTTTCCCTGAAATCCATTTATTTTTCTGTCAGTTTTCATCTTTACTTTGATCTGCCTTTCCATTTTTGTATGAGCTCATGGAAGTTATTATTATTATTATTTTCACTGATATTCAGCTCATCTTCAAAGTAAAAAGGAAATCTATGTTTACTAGATTTAGTATTCTATGAAACAGTGATTTTCTTGCCTATGACTTATGGGAAATAATTAGTGTTCCAAAACGTGATTTTGTATGTTTGCGTGTTTGTGAAAAACTATCGTATCAACAACAAAAATTCTATCAGATGCAGTAGGAACATCATTATTTACTGCCTGTATCGACATATCCTGTTGACGAGTCCTCCTATCTTGGATACCATCAAACTTGAAAAAACTCCTGTAAAGCGGGAGTGTGTTTGAGCGTTATTTATTAAATTATCAAGTTGAGAACTCTACTGATAGTGATTTCGGCTAATGCTCGTATAAGCATTGTTCATATTGAGTTGAATCCCCGTAACATAAGCACAGGCAAGCACCAATTACTTGTTTTCAAGTGTTGGCTTGCACGATCGTAATACCAAAAATCTGTTAAAAATGTTGCCGTAACTGTGACTTATGGAACACTTAGCAGGGACTAACGAAATCGTGCCCATAGGTGTTTACCAGGTCATAGTAAAGTTGATGCTTGTCGTTAGCTTCAGTTAGACGTAGCTACGTCACGATTAATAGGTATTATATTTATGGGTCATCGAATTTTGACTACGTAGCTGAATGATCAACGAGTTGGTCTCGTAACCTTCAGGACCTGGATACAATCTACGATGGAGTCCAAGGTGCTCATTACTGAACAGTTCCAAACTAGGGTGGAAGAGTTAGCCACTGTATCCTGGTTTTCATTGATTCTTTAATCAATGTTAGTTGATGACGAAAGGTGCATCGAAATAAGCATCAGAGTAGAGAACGCTTTGACTGACTGAGACATGTACGATCTCTCTATCTATCTACTTCTCCATCGACCGGTAAAAGAAAACACCTGTATAGGTAAATATCTAGTGCTAAAGTTATCAGGAAAATGTTGATTCATGAGTATTTTCTTCATCTTCACTTAATCGATAAATAAAGTATTACAAACTATTGCATAATGAACTGCAATTTTAGGAGAGGAAACTCTGATGACTATGACAAGAGCCTGACTTCTGCTGTTTATTGATTCAAACTGCCTTATAAGCCAATGAATACCGACGGGCATCATTACTTACCACAATATCCAATAGATTTAGACTATTGACTATTTCCATATTCGGTTTGCTTTATATCTTCGACTTCAAATTATGGTTAAAATAGAAGCATTTTTATATTGCAAGCTGAAAATTAATATTCTGAGGTGGTTTAAGCCGTCGCTATTAGAAGAGCCAAGCCGTAAGGATCTTTTTCCGTAAAGAGATTGCCACAAGTTTGTTATTAACTTGGTAAGGATGGACCACTTCACATGAAATCTTCAATATTTTGGCCTCATTTTTATGACAAAATTTGTTGTTCACATCCATCTACTACCATACTACCAAGCTACCACCTTCCACGATCAGCAATGTTAGCTAACATAGGATTAGGTTAGAACCAGGTAGGACTTGTCAAACCACAATAGCTTGATATCAGTTCATGAAGTTACTGACTGTGGGTTTTAACCATGTAAGGCGATGTAGGCTGTCTTGTTGCAGTCATCGAGACGTTAGGAATTAAAGGTTGGAGACTATCCACGCCACTGTTCTTTGTCTTGTAAATTTCTGCTGATTGTAGTTTCTTCGAATCTCTTTTTGTCATTCTTTTGTATACTTCAGCGTGCTACTTGGAGTGTGGCAACTTGAACTGCTGTACTTCTATTCAAGGTTCCATGCTGAAACTCAGCCAGTAATTCAGCACTAATTATTATATATTTTTATCTTCATATCATCGTTGTCAATTCCCTATTTCATTTCGTTTGAACTACCCACCACATGACTAAGGAACCAGTGTGCTACTTATGCCTGGCTACATTTTAATGAAAAATAATCACTGAATACAGATTTATTTTCTTCTCTTCTGATCAGCAACTACAACAGTTAATGAAACAGCTCTGAATAGAGAAAAAAGTCTATCTAAGGGAGGGGGTGATGATAATCTTGAAACAATCATGAATGTCGCTGAACTGAAAAATCTGGGTTGCACCAGGAGTCGAACCAGTGCCTCCACACTTCTAATCCAGTGTTTCACCAGCTGAGCTGCGAGACTTAGGACCTTGCACATCTCTTTTTTTATTTAAGGCGTACTCAGACCCGGGTGGGACGGCGGTTCACTGGTAGAACATTCGCCAGCCACGTACTTCGTCTGTGGTTCACTTAAACCTCACTTAATCGGTAGTAAAACCGATAGACTGAAGATTGGTCGTGAAGTCAGAAACGTCAGCCGGTAAAAAAACCAAATAACATTGCTATTGGGAATTCAAAGCGCAAAGCTAGATGCCCTACCTTCCAATCGGAACACAAATCAATAATATAGAGGCTTCTTAAATATTATTTTCAAATATGCCTGCAATAAACACTTTCTCATTATATCGAATAAAATGAATATGCGTCAATGTGTATATATATATATGATGATTATTTTAACACACAAGGCGGTATTTAATAATCTATCTATCAATGAATGAACACCGGCAAAAATTGATTAGTCATACATGGTCAAACAACAACACCAACAAGCAAACACTGACAGAAAGTAATACTCCTTTATCGATTTTTCTTAAAACAGAAAAAGTCAGTTAAACTGTCAAGTATAAACTTATTGTTTATTCCTACCTTGTTTCACTTCAGGGGAGAAGAGAACAGACGATCAATGAACTGGTTTTATCAATCAGTGTGTAATAAGTCAGAGGTAGGTGGATATTGGTGTTTTGATCAAACCTCTCAAAAGGCAACAAGTCAAAGACAAACAAGCGACTATAATAGGGAGTAAAATATTTTTATTATATACAAAAAGAATCAATAGTACACCTATGTTTGACTATTTTATTCCTATCTCTCTCTCTCTCCACTCTCACTCACTTGTCATTATATTTTGATTTACTCTATTTTGAAATATAAATTGAGAATACGACAGTTATTCTCAATTATTTCAGTGATCACACTGACCATTCACTTATTGCTGCTTGATCAATCAGTGCACAGAAGTGAATTCTATAAAATCGATTATAAGTCCAAATTATTATTATCAGTCTTAAAATTTAATTAATTTAATTATCAGAATGTTGGCAATAAAATGGAAATGGTTGAAAATATTAACCAATTCTCAAGATGTACTTTAAAGTTTAAAACAAAGCATTATTAGCCTATCTTCTCTCTCTTTCGCCTCACACACACATGCACACGGAGAAATATGACTAAAATAATGAAAAGTAGTTAAATAATTTAAACGGAGCATATCAATCAAGATATCTCAGTGATTCACTGAAAGAAATAAGATTCAAGTTTTTGGGTATTTTAGGGATTTCGATTAATTTCAATGTAGATTTTGTCACGAATCAATATCAGCTACAGAATCATTAAAAACGAAGTTTGGGAATCTTTAGAAGTGTATACAACCGTGACCCTGTGTAGGGTTATAAAGCCTCCTGCTAAGCCTTCACAGCCAGTGTGATAAATCTTAATGACCAATAGGTTCTAACTTCTGTTAGTTAGAGATAAATGCTCATTAATCGCCATAGGATGGATGCCCTATGATTCTAGTGAGAATTTGTAGCCAGGAGAGTTCACCATGTCAGGGCGAAATGGACGTTCATCGATGGCATTGGTTAGCGGTAGCACTGAACCAAGAATTGACATGGTCAGTGAACCATTGTATTCCATTCAGGTGACTCACCCTGTAACCTAACTTATGTGCATTGAACCTCTGGTAGATGTGTAGCGTTGAAGAGTACCGAATTAGGATGAGACAGTAGTCCAGTGGTGCTTGGTTCTCTACTGTTAGCTAACTACAAAATCTACGTTGAAAAGCTGATGTCTGGGATAGGACTCCAAATGAATTTATAACAAAGAATAAGAAATGAAAACGAGAATGACTGGTGCAAGAAACATTTGATTATCTTCACCCAGCAGTCTCCTAAAGATCTCAGACAGCGTGATGATTTTCGCATTCCAGTTCTGGTGTTCTGAGTTAAACTTGAAGATAATATAAGTGATTCTGTGCAAGGTAGAATTGCACACAGTATGAGTGATTACGAAACTTTAACTTATTGGTGTAATGAGGCTTTAATATCAACTTCATGTAACAGAGCTCTAGGTCGTGAAGGAGAGTAGACCATCATACGGTTAGAAGAATAAACATGACGGACTAGAAAATGGAACGTAAAGGAAATGGCTTCACCTCTCTCTGCATCCCCTTCACAGCATCCTCATGGTTTGAATTTATTTAAACCGTGAAGTGTACAATATGAATTGTCTAGCCGTACTAAGCTGATGAAGGAAATGAAACTATCCCCTGAATAGAGATGGCACTTCTCAGCGCGAAACACACTACGACTTTATTCATCAGTCAATCTGACTTGAACCCACCTAAGGAATTGTGAAATGTCACACATATCTGTTGTCAGTAGTATAGTTGTTATAAGCTGCTTTTTTCCTGAAATTATGAGTTCAGTAACAATAAGGATGTTCAGATGGATGCTTCCAAAAGATGGAGATGATTCATTCTTGTAAATTTTACACAATTCGCGGTGAAATTTAGTCACTTCTAAATACTTTTTCCAATATCCCGCACTAAGGAAGCTGGATACCATTACTCTGCAAACTAGTATTGTAAAAGTGTTGAGGTTCTTACAGAATTAATGCTGAATAGCCTAGAGTGTTCTAAATGCATAAATAGTAATAACGATCCATCAACCTGATTTAATAAGTTCAAACAGAGATCCACCTGATGTCATTAGCAAGAGGTTGAAAATCTTCTGCATGGTGTTGTGAATTGTAAGTTATTTGTGGTTGATTTCTCTTCTAAGTGAAACATCAGTTCAGTGAAATCACTTAGCCTTGTGAAGAATAGCTTTCTGAATCCACTGCTATTATATTCTGTTCAAATTGGACTGCTTTCTTGCCTCATCTGATAATTCTATCTAAGGCTTAAAAGCCCTGATTGAGTCATACGAAAGGAAAAGCATTCAACTAATCATTACTCTTTTCAGTGACAACATTCTCAAGCTATACAATATCATAAAAATAATACATTTTCACAACAACAAAAGGAATTTCTCTAATGATGTCGTTGAAATTTCAGGTAATAAATAAGAGATCCTAAAGGAAAATTACATCAGGAAGGAACCAAAGAAAACTGAGTAATTTAAAATGCTTTTACGAGTTGATCACGGATTGATATCAGTTAGAGAACCATTGAAAACCAGGAAGTACTGGACTGCTGCTTCCTACATCCTAGTTTGCGAATCATCAGGAGTACTCACCCACCACCAGGGCTCGAACTTAGGACATTCTGGTTGCAAGGCGAGCTCATATACAATCCAGCCACTGGGGACCAACTCAATAGCCAGCCAATGGATTCTAACCTTTACCAATTCGTGATATATTTAGCGCGATCACCAACCAACTTCATCGGTCGGAACTCGATCCTCACACTTGACTGGATGGACTTCACTGATCATGACTTCTCAATAGAACTTCAGGAAACTCCGTCCTGTAGCAAGTCACTAGCGAGCGTCAGATTAATTTTCAAGAGTTGGTTTGTGGGGATTAAATTTGTCTCTACGAGTTTGACCATGGAGTCATATCAGTTAGAGAACCATTGAGTGCTGCCGATGATTCCCAAACTAGGATGGGAAAACACCTGTCAATAATTCTCTTATTGATATCAATCCGTGATCAATTTGTAAAAACAAATCTAATCCTTACAAACCAACTATAGATAGTTTAAAATGACTGACGAACCATAGTTGACACAATTAAATACAATTCAAATAAATTACAATAAGGTCAAGTCAAAATTAGCATCATAAAGGGTAGAGATGTAATAATGGGGAAAGAGAAAACATTACGAGTCACACATTTACACATTATGAGTTGATCATAAGTTTAGTGACTGAAAAAACGTCATATTTATGCAGAGTTCAAGGTTTTCTTGTATGGATTACCATGACTTTTGTAGTTAGAAGAGTTTCGATCGAAAAGTGTTTAGCAAGCATGTATATTCACATTGATAAGATCAACAGCACTTTCTTATCGACCACATTCATTCAAATATTTGGTTTTGTTAACAGAGTTCAGCAAAGGCAATGGTTGAAGTCGATGAACACGGGGAGAGGTATCTCAGTATTTTTGCCTGAATCCTCATTGAATTACAGACAGAGTATTTTGGAGATGGGATATTTGTGCTGCTGTAGAAGAGTAGGCTTTATGGATTTTGTGATGAAGTGTAGGGAATAGTCCATTCTAATAAGAATTTTTTTTAACGTTACTCAAGTCGAATGTTGCCAATCCTATGAGCCATTTTGCATATTGAGTTCTCTTATGTTTGTGGAGGTACACAACTGTGGAAATTCATAGTGTACGTTCAATGTCACCTTTCTGTGGATGAGTCTTTTCAATGTTTCATTATCCTGTTTTGTGGTGTGAACAATTTAGGAGTATTAACAATAATAGTCAGCTTTATTCCAAAAACATTACTTATAACAGAACATGGAATTGTCATCATTTGTCAAACTCTTGCATCTCATTTACTCAAAATATAAATAAAAGTAACCACAGGAATTTGTCCAGCTTTACAGTAGGAATGAAGTCAAGCATCTGCAAGGTACAAAATGAGAATAATAACTATAATAATAATGAAAATCATAACAGTAGCTTTGTTTCGAACAGCATTGTCGACACAGTATAGAAATTTTACTATGTTATTGAGTATTGAACCTAATATTCGCTTGACTTAGCATGATGAGGGGAAAAACAAAAAATAAAAGCTATTACAAAGCTTAAATGATGTTTACACTTATAAGAAAATAAACAGACAAAAATGAGAGGATCAAAAATATAAGAATACTAATAATAACAGTAAAGCTTCATGGTATAAGGACAGAGGAAATCGTTTATTTACTAGTGGTAAGAAGCTTAGTTAGTTCATGCCTGACACTATTTTCACCACATAAAATACGTAACAAATATGGCATCGTGGAATTTTTATACTTCGACGCGCGCACATAAAGTCTTTTGAAATGACTTCTTGTTTCATCTGAGAAGACGCATGGTGAAAGCTGCGGGTAAAGTTGGTGCTCATAGTCTGACAAATTTCCTTTTCTAGATGTGTTGCATGAAATCAAATGACTATCAATAACGATGTCAACAATATAGCCCAATGGGATATCACTCGCCCTACTGACAGTCTTCACAGTTCTTCGAAGTATAACATAGTCTTTTTCTAAGCAACCCAAGAAAGAATAACGATGAAGAATAGGTTAGATGTACGAGTTGTGAAACTGTAAGAGGAGGAGTTGAGTTATGCTAGAATGCCTTAAATTCTCAATGTAAAAAGTTAGACAGAATACTTTTTTTAGAAATTGCTAAGACGTGGGCAGATCAGGATAGGTGAGAAGAAAGAATTAGTCCAAGATACTTAACGTCATACTTGATTTCCATATCACTGTCATCAATTTTACAACGGTCATAGGAATTAACAGCATTTGACTTCCTTTTATATCGAAAAATGAAATTAACAGTCTAACACTGAGAAGGATTTAGTTTAAGACCATTAGACAGAGTCCATTCCCTGACTTTTGATAGAAAGCTTTTCATCTTAGTTCAATCTAGCTAGGAGTCTTGAGTCGAGGTTGTTGTCCAGTGTAAAATGGATCATTAGATATCCCAGTAGCCTAGCGGATAATGCCCTGACATTTGAAATGACGAATGCCAAACTCGAGCCTCATTGAGAAAAACATCATTCACTACAGACGCAGTTACATGCCACTGTCAACCTCCATTAACCAGGTGAAAGCAGAAGTGAAAAAGTCCTTCATGTTTGTATATGTCTTCAAGAAATAGTAAAAACTTGCCTAAAATGGCTGCCTGTTTAGTGATTTCTACAATGAAACACTAACTGTATTAACCACAAACTATGAAGTTCTTTTCTATGAACAGTAAATGCCTTTAAAGTTTTAATCACTCTATTCTCCAGTTTGCATAATTTCAAGCCAACTCAACACTTTGGCTTATATGCTCATGTTTATGGTAGGTGAAAGTCGGTGGGGATCTATTTCTATTTCTTCATGAGGCATTCAGTACTACTGTATCGGATTTATGTTCACTGAATGGGCTTCAAGCGTATAATGTGTGTGTGTTCGTTTAAGACTAAATCTTTTCGCTTCTCCAGTAAAGGAATTGACAGTGAATGAGTTTACTGACAGAGCGTTACCGACTATGACCTGTTTAATCTGTCTTCGATCTCTTTTTGACTACTAGAAATAACCACTCTTCAATTAGCTTTCTAACTTCAGTTTTTTTTAATGTCTACCAAAAACTAGTTTAGTTGGTAATTACTTCTGGAATTATTAAACAACGCCCAAAGACAAAGCACTCAACCGCCCGCCCTCCCACCCACAGCCAGTATGGTAAGTTTTGAAATGAATTATGCGTGAGTACTTATTTCTTTAGCGCACTATGATTTGCTCTTGTCTAATACTTAGTTTCTTGATTTCATCTAAGCAAATTATAAAAGCTCTGGTAGGAAACATACAGAACTGTGCTTTATCTCATGAAAAGATTCATTGAGATTGTATAGAGAAAGGTAATCACAGTTAAATTAATGCTTATTCATGACTTAGTGTTTGTGCTGTCTGTATGGAAATCATCAAAAATATGAAGAAATAACATAGACCATTAGATTTTAACTTACCGTAAAAACAAACTCCAACTCGGTTGCCTCGAAACTCATTAGTTTCAAAGTTGATGCCTCAGAAAATACATGATCTGAAAACCGGTTAGCAAAAACACTGCAAATTAGTCTTGTCTGTGCTAATCGCTTACCTGCAATCAATTCGTCGATGCATACAGATAAATGACTAGCTTTTAAAAGGAGATCCTATCAAGAACGCTTATTGATTAGAGAATCATTGGAAATCAAAAGGCACTGGAAAGTTACCTTTTCCAATTTCGAAACTCGACCTCAAACCCACAAACTTATTTTTATTTTTTTTAATTTTTGATTAGAGCTTGAATCCACATCGTATTTTTGGTACAAGTATGGAATTTTCAGCATGGATATCGGTAGCCCAATTTTGCAGGCCGACCATAGATATCAGGTGTGCGTCGGCAGGGGATCGAACCTCGGACCATGTGCATGGTCGGCGAGAGTCCTAACCACTGTGCCACCGACGCACTTCATGCTATGAATCCAGCTAGTTTACCATTCAGCCACTTGGACCTGATACAACTACCCCGTAAATTGTCACTTCTGTCAGTCTGCCGTGTAGCAATACTACCATTTGGTGTCTTCAATGAAAATCTACGTCAATTTGAAACGCTGGACTCCACAGAAGTCGCAACGAGAAATTGTGGCTAGTGATCTATTTTCGCAACGTGAAGTTTATAGGTTCATTCCCTGGCGAGGTTAAAGAGTCCCAAAACTAGAGTGAAACAACGGTCTACTGCTCCCTAATTTTCAATGATTCTCTCTAACTTATGTTAGTTCTTGACGATATCTACACCGAAGTTAATCCATAGTATTAGTAATCATATATTAGTTCCAATCACTTTATGTAGAATATAAATATAACCGTCTTAAACAATATTACTGTAGACAAAAAATTTGGGTTTACTGCAAAACTTCGTTTCTAGAAGTGTTATCTTTTTTTAAACTGTAATTTTTCAAACTATGTCCTTATCTATTGAGTTCAAATATCACCCCTTGAATACGTGACACAATAAGAAATTCAAACAGCTAATTAGTTAAGAAAAGTGTAAAACGCCTGCATAGTTGTGATAAGAAGAAAGTTACATGAAGGTTGACTAACTTCCTCACAGTTATATACTCACTGCATAGACACCTTAAGCCGAATTTAATTAGTACCAGTCGATAATGAGTAAAATATGCTTTAACCAAACTTGATTAAAAGATTGTCTGTTCATTCTTTTATGGATAAGAGTTTTCAAAAACTGTAAAGAATTCCTTTGTAGGGTAATCAAGCATACATCAGTAAAAGTCTTCCAGGTCAAGACTATCCCATGTAGTCTCAATACCAATTAAAAGCCTATCTCTCCTAACTCTTCATCTAACTGATAATGATTTCAATTGACAGAAGACTTAATGTGAAGAGTCAGTGGTGTGTCCTTGATTCACAGAACAGCTGGGCACTACTCGTGGTGATCGCAGTGAAATAATGACGTGATTAAATGGTTGCTTCTCGCACCTCGACTGGTAGGCCGCCAGACTAGTGGTTCGGAGACGGCTGCAGCGAAACAAACTCTAATTTCAACTTCATTCATCACCTACTATGAGAAACGGAATAGTTATAGTAGAGGTAGTCGTAAGTTGTTACAGTGTTAACGGAGTGATGACAAACCGCTAATCAATTAAAATTTCATTTAATAATTTGGACGATGCTACCCAATGCACTTCATCACTGAAAGCTTTTACATGACCACCAGCAGGCCACAACTATTTTCCTGTGGACAATCAGACGAATAAGAGTTGTAGATGTAGTATCTTAACTACAGTTCTCATTCAAAAAATTGATCATTTGTTGACTGAGCAAATAATGCCTCTAACATAATGTAAAAATCTTCCTACTGCTTGAAAGCGCTTGAAACTGGTTTGATGAACAGATAAAACATAGGAAGCAAATTAACTTTCAAACCAGAAGACAACTGTTCCATTGCTACTGACAATAACAGCATTATGAAATCAACCTTCCCCATTTTCTAGAAGTATCGATTCAACTACGAAACTTTTACTTTGTGGTGCGATGAAGGAAAAGGTTTTTAGCTGAAAATTATATAATGGAAGAAAGGGCAAGTAAGAAAATCCTTTTTAATAACTTGGTGAATTCCTTAGTGATGATAAACTTTCAAACATCAAATAAATTGGACTTACTTGTAATCTGTGGGAGGTGTTACACATTGAAATCCAACAAGATAGAATGGAGACATTAAAATACACAAAATGTACATTTCAAAGACTTTTCACTTGTCTTCCGTCACCTTTTTAATACTAATATTATCAAAGTAGACTTCTTCACCAACTGGAATCAGTTAGAGAGTCTCTCAAAACCATAGCGCTTTGGACAGTTGCTTTGCCTTAATTTGGAAAACTTCAGTGGTACAAACCAACAACCCCATCAGAGATCGAATCCATGACCTTCATTTTATGAAGCCAGCTCACTGACTAGTCAGCCATCAGGTCGGGATTTAACGATTAGTGAATTCTAGCTCCTGTTAATTTGCTTTACACCACAACTAGGAACTGATGCCATCGATGACCATCCGCCTTACACACAACACGGTGGATCCCACCAGCCACAACATCTAACCCAGAATATCCTAATGGTAATAATAACTTTAGTTTGAACAATAAATATGCCTACAGTGCACAAAAGTCTCAGCATTCGAAATTACAAAAAAACCCCTTGAACAATCTTTTGTACAGAAAAAGGCAGCATTTGCTTAAGACAATAGGAATGATGTCATTTGTTAAATTTCCATACGAACCGACATCAGTAAGAGAGATTATTGAAAACCAGAGAGCACTAGATAGTTTTCCGCCCCACTTTGAGATTCTTCACCAGTGCACACACACACACACACAACCCCACCGTGGGTCGTAATGATGTTGGTTCGTGAAGAAATGTAACAATTGGAATTGATCCAGATCCTCACAAATCCCATAATCTGAATAACAATGATAATCAGACAATTTCCAACTGGATATAATGAATGAATTTGTAATATAAATTTAACTGACGTGCTTTATTATTACATATAACTACTTATAATTTCACCAAATCGGTACAGACTGAATTCCAATTACATGCAGTGACTGACAGGAGTAATATCTTTTCATTTGATAATAGCCATCAAGATATTATCTCACTAGTAATGGCTATGCGGTGAATCAAGGATACGAAGTTCATTCAATTTCGGACTCGTCATCTGTTGTTTTTCCAACTGAGATGCACTCCCATCGTTTCAAACGTCAAAGAGTTGTTAAACGGGGCCATAAAACAAATAACATCAAATCAGTCTTCAAGCTTCCGTACCAGGGGCCAAAGTGTCAACAGACATCGAGTATTACGCTTAAATAAAGACGAATCAAGGGAAAATACAAATCGACTTATTCAAATCATAGCTACCAAGTCAAAAAGATATACAAATACTGTAAAACTATGGAAAACCAGAAGCACATTCGTGGATAAAAAAAGTCAGTAATTAGATAGTAACGAATAACATGCTGTTCATTGTTAAAGGTCACTTCAGCTTCATTAATTACACGTGACATATACCAGATAAGTTAAAGGATTCTAATACCGACTGTACTGTACTTTGCTTCATATGGACACGAACTATTGGAAAGAAACCCTTTAGCCAAGTTTTCTCCAGGATGACATTCATCATCGATGAAGTTATTGATTTGTAGACGGTTTTCTTTCATATCTTCTGAGTATTTCACTAGAAAACGATACTTCCTAATTCGAAGGATCCATATAACATCTACACGTAGTTTTGTGTCAATCTAAAGTCTACCAATAAGATGCCAAATATTTCACAATGCAAAGTTCTGATAAGAAACACACGTAAGTGTAAAAGTTTCTGCTGAATGAATTTGAACAGTTTTCGCGTCACGCGGTACGTACCAGTTAGCTATTCCTCATATTCACTATAAACCATTCTGAACTATCTCTAATGGCAGTTCAGCTGATAATTTGAATGTTATTCATGTAAACACAATGGGTTGTTCTTTTCAAACCAGAATTAGACTAAAAACCTTTTTTATTGACTTTTAATGAAAGCGAACATTGCTTAATGGGGAATACATTTCAAATTTGTGTTCTGATGAGTTTTTCACATTACAATACAGTAGACAGTGGAATATTCACATTGTAGATTACCTTTCATATTCAGTCTACAAGTGGTCATTCATCTACAGTAGTTTAATCGATACACTTTAAATAAACTCATTCGTTTCGAATTGGTTGTCATCGAAAACGGATCTCTGTTAGGGAAGGGAAGAAAGAATCACTGGAAATCTACAAACAAAAATTAATTGTTTTATCCTAGTCTAAAATTTTTCAGAAGTCCTTAGTCAAAATAGACAGAGTTTAAGACCACAATACCTCATGTCACATAGGTTACCAATTGGTTGTCTATTTAGAATCTATTTATATTTATTCAGAGCTTTCACCGTTTCTACAGAATTTCAGCCATTATAACCAGATCAGATGAACTGCAAGTTATTTTGTACAGGAGAAGGAATAAATGATGAAGTTTCATTTTTATAATCTTATTTTGCCAGCCTAGAGAGCTTAGCACAAGTTTCTCTACATATCATCAGTGAGCATTAGTGATTTTCTTTTGAGTTATTTAATTGATACAAATAGTGATAAATCAAAAGGGAAAAAAGATCATAGTGGCTTAGCCTCACAAGTCACAGAGTATTTCATATGACTGCTAATGGTCTCATTACTTAATCAGGTAGTGACATCTATGAAGGAGATAAGAGAAAACAAAATACAGCAAGTAAACTAAATGGTTTCAGATTGTTTCAAGGACGTTTGAAAAAAATGTACCTATAGATAAATGCGAAAACAGGGGGTCGTTTCTTTAATTGTAAGCAAGATGGCCGGGTGGGGGTGGGGTAGCATAACGCCATCAGCAGTGAATAACTCAGGTAATCGATTAGGTTTAGGGTGACATCACCTTCTTGAACTACACAAATGGCAGTGATAAGAATCAGCCTTGGAAATAGAAATCATCTTACGACTCATCATGCGATTCATCGTGTGATCGGATGACCGTGGATTTTCATAATCCTTTTCTCACCTTCATCTTGGTCAAATCGCCAACCAGTCAGAATTATTTTCCCCTAGCTGTCAAAGGCCAGTCATTGTCTTTTGGTATATACCTGGCTCAGTGAAGCGGAAGGCACCACAGATAAATAGGTGTGTCTAACACATCAGCTGAGTTGTTCGTTGCGTCAGTACTGTCATACCCACGCATAAGCCCACTCAATCATATCAGCTGGCGACGAGAAATTATATCATTTGACGACAAGTCCACAACAAACAGTACACAATAAGTTTGGATTGGAAAAATATATCAGTTGGTTTCTAGTAAAAGAGACAAATTGCATAATTATTTGGCAGGAGTATAAATTTCCAGGACACATGTGACCTTTTCAAAAGAAAACCTGAAACTAATATGTGTACAAAATACCGAATCAAAATGAATTCTGACAATAACGTCGAATGATCTATTCCTATGAGTATTGAAAATCTCATTGATGCAAAAAGGATGTGGTTCGCTAGTTTACGCACTCAACTTTCAACCACATTTTAGTCTATCTACTTCAACCTGGACAGATGAGTAGTATCATCAACCCTTAGACAAATAATCCACATATCTTGATACAAGAAATAAATACGAAGGTCACTCATATCTTCTCTTCTTTGTATTGTCCTCATAATATCCTTCCAGATGCATTTATAATTATCTACCTTAACAATCCCAAGACTTTACAACACTTTGGAAGTATACGAAGGTTTCTTTTCTACTTAGTAACGTATATAAAAACATTTGATAGCTCCTGACGTCTACCTGAAACAGTATTTTTCACGAAGTGATAGATATCATTCTCTACTTACGTTTAGTTTTGCAAAGCGCTTACTGGACGGTAATCATTGTGCTTGCCTTTCAACAAGAAACTATTCGAATTCTGCAGAAAAATTTTATGATATTTTCCATGAGTCAAATGAAAATCACACTGCAGTGCAATGAATGCTGTCACCACTTGTAAGTAAACAGTAACACTAGTTACGCTAATAATGGAGATTTTCAGATCAGGTGTATGAGAACACACCTAAGTCAAAAACTAGTCACGCTGATTTGTTCATTCCTTGTCAGTATTTCTTTATTTACTGTGCTTAATGTGTGCTTAAATGTGTGAATAAAACAATTCCAACAGTGGTGAGAACACGGGCAGTAATTTTGCTCGAAATATTACCAATAACAAAACTTATCATTGTGTGTAAACTATTGAAATATAATTATACTTTATTTGATCTAATCCACAATGCTCAAACTTTTTACTGATATCAATTTACTTACTGTATTCAGTGAAACCGGCGCGAAGTGGTAGTTTAGTGTAAAACATATCGTGGGTGGTGTAACTTTAACTTAATTTTTTTTAATTTTAATTTTTGATTACAGCTTGATTCCACACTTTATTTTTGGTACACGTATGGAATTTTCAGCGTGGATATCGGTAGCCCAAATTTCGCAGGTCGACCATAGATATCAGGTGTGCGTCGGCGTGTGCTCGAACCCCGGACCATGTGCATGGTTGGCGAGAGTCCTAACCACTGTGCCATGTTGGTGTCGGGATGGGGTTACTAGCCGCATCCCGAACCTTCCTTCTTTACCAGTCTTATTATTGGTTTAGCGAGGTAAAGGAGTGCGTTGGCGGTCGGTGACTGAACCAAAACCACCTACGTGGTTGGCGAGCATTCTACCGCTGTGCCACCAACGCATACATCCTCTTTAATAGTCTACTTCCAAGTTATCTGATTCGTGAAATCAAACAACTCATCATATCCACCGTCTTTATTAACAACGTGATCTCATTCATTTAATCAGTACTGTTTAAGTGTCTATTGATGAGTGTTACAAGTTCGATCTTTTTTACCGATAGATAACTCATATTTTATGTCGAAAAAGGTCGAGAATAATAATGAAGAGAAACAATCTGCATACACCGCATTTCTTCACATAACATAGCTAACTTCATTTCACTGTGAAGGTGTCTAGATGGACTACTATTATTATTGATTACTACTTGTTATCAGTTTGTACGCGCACACACACACACACTAACACATATATGTTTGTTAAATTTCGAATATCACTTGTAGCTTGAACAACTTGACTAAGCCAACCCAGACACCTGTAACACCAACCTTGTTTGGACATTAGTTAGTCAGGGTCAACCAATCTTTGCTTTATTCTACAAGACTGGCCAATTAAGCAAACACCCCCACCGTCTGTACATGTCTCAAAATCATCTCATGATACATATTATACATACATGTTGATAATTTTATAAAAGTAATTACTTTACAATTCAGAAAATTGACGATCACAAATATGATTGTAATGTAAATGATCACAATCACTTCGATACAGAAAAAAACGTGACCGCTATACCTATCCTATCCACTTCTACACTAAGTGCATACGACTTGTAGCGCATAAGCCTGTGGTTTTCTGTACACAGCTGATTTCTTGAGTATGTTTCTACGTGTGTATGTGTGTGTGTGCGCGCGTATTTGTGAAAGTAAATAAGACGTTAAATATAAGCGAGTATGAATTTTAAGTGAAAGGGAAAAGAATAATCAAAAAGATTGTGTACACTCACACACACATACTCTCTCTCTCGTGTGCTCTCCTCCGAGCAAACAGATGCATAAAGATGCATGTGATATAAGCACAGCTTATGCATACAGCAAAAAATGAAGCTTTGAGTGCATTTTATGTAATCGCTAACTCAGGTTTCATATTCACCTAAAAATAAGAATATTGATTCGGATTGTGTACTTTGAGAAAAAGTGTAATAAGTTAAGATAGAAAAAAGCCTCTCAGATAGACTGATATTCTTACAATTAAAGTAGATCATACAAGTGTAACAGAAGACGGAAGATAAGACGTAAACGAAGAAGAATGAAGAGAAAGAGTGTAGCAGTATACCGGGAACCACTGACGGGATTCAATTGGACAACTGCTACATTTCTTTATCTATATATACATATATGCTGAGATTCAGTCACATCCTAGAGTGCCTCTGCCAAATACTTTTAATTGATCGGAGGATTTCATCATGAGGTGACATAGGTTAGAGAACCATTGGAAAACCATTTGGGAGTAAAATCAGAGAGGTGTTTCCCTCCGTCCTGGGGGGGGGGGAGGAGTACTGGACTGCAAATGTTAAGCCCCCTGATCATGCACCTTGCTGGTACACAGAATTCCGCAGTGCTGACTTCATTACTCGGCAACACTGTACTACGAATGACCCGACAACTGTTCCCAAAGTGAGAACACACAGAAGAATCAGTGAGATGGTTAGACCCTAGTTTCCCATGAAAAAGTAAACGTCACTAAAAATTTCGGTTACTGATACAGTTGTTTTGCTAGACCAATACATTACTAGTATTCGATATGAAAAGTATATTTTCACTGGTTTCCTTGTACTAACTGACATCCAATGACGTGACCCTAAATCTACTATGGAGACAAATATCTGGTTTGCAAATCATTTAAATAATCAGTCTTCTCCTGTCCTAACACTTCATTGTTTAGTATGCAACTGAAGAGTGTTTGCTTCAGACAGATAGGAGAAAGAGAAATTTGTAGGTTACTGGATTAAGTATAATCACGTGTGAAGTATATTGTTTCAGTTAGGGGAACACTTGTGAAGAATGAGATAAAGTTTAGGAAGAGTATATATCCATGTCCGGATAGGTGCTTTTCGTGTATTTACATTTTCAGCACACTGACACCTTTCTTTGATTTCACGAAATCAATGACATCTTTAAGAATATATACTTTTCAAATATTTCTCTGTTCTAGTTAGAGGATATCTGCTAGTTATATACCAACATGACGATAAACAGAGTCAACCTTGTCCATAAAAGACAAAAAATGGAACATTCCCATGTAATCCAAGTAATCTTGTATTAGCTGTAGGATTTCATCATGAGTTGATATCGGTTAGAGAAACATTGGAAGACTAAATGGGATAACTGTCAGGGAGCTATATCCTCCGTCCTACTTTGGGAGTATTTAGCAGTACGCACACATCATCAGGATTGCAACCCACGACCTACCAATTACAAGGTGATCTATCTCATAGACCACTAAGCCAATGAAACCTGACTCAGTAACTTCCTCATGAATTCCAACCTCTGCCAATTCACGGTACGACCGCTAGTCAGTGTCATTGCTGGTGAGTATTTGTCCTCACACCCGACCAGCTGTACCCAACTAGTCATGACCTCCCACTAGAACCCAGGTAACCGAATCTAGCTAAAAAGGAACAGTCGCCAGTGAGCGTGAGAGTGATATTCAAGCGTTGGTTTTTGGGGATTCCATTGGTTACAGGATTTGATCATCTCCAACCTATGCCAGCTCATGATGATTTCGTGTAACCAATAGATTCTCTGCAAACCACTATTTGAATCCTGTATTATTTGAGCTGTACAACTTAATGTGGTCGTACACTCTTGAGCTTACAAATGTTATGTCTTATGTTTTTTTAAGTAATTTTGTAATAAACTTTTCTGTTATTTTGGCTGTAGCTCTAGTTGATATCTAGTCAGGTTGAAGGCAGTACGAACTCCCAACTCTCTTAAGAAAATGTCTTTCTGAAAACCTGGAGTTTCAATGTGAAACAGAGGTCAAATCTTCCAAGTTTCTGAGGGATGCATTTCAAGCAGTAATATTTAGAATCCTAATCTTCATTTGACAACTGATCTAACAGCAAATTATGGACCGAGTTCCTCTCATGTGTCTATATATTTATTCCTTGTGGGGCTAAGTACGTCCATGAGCACATTTTACAGAATTATCCGATACAGTTAGTCACAGAAGACGAGGTGAATATCAGGAAATTATTTAATGTCGTAATAGAGGACTCAGCATCAAAAATAACATGTGGATTTTCAACTCCAATGGGAAGTCAGTGCTATTCTCTATACGGATCAGAGACTTGGCGAGTCATAAAGAGCATCTCAAACAAACTTCAGACCTTCATTAACAGCTGTCTTCGCTCAATACTCAAGATCGGATGGCCAGCCAGAAAAGATCATAAACAGGGATCTCTGGGGCAAACCAACCAGAAACCGATTGTGAAACAAATAGGCAGAAAGAAATAGAGATGGATTGGCCATACTCTGAGGAAACCATCAAGTGACATCACTAGACAAGCCATCGCTCGAGTGGAATCCGAAAGGGAAGCGGCGAGTTGGTCGTTAGTGCAAGGTGACTTGGAGGAAGTTATGTGAAGAGGAGATGAAAGTATATGGACAGAACTGGAGCAGGGTGAAAAAGTTGGCAGAAAACCGAAGGCGATGGAGGTGCGCAGCTGAAGCCCTACGTTCCTCTAGGAATTAAAGGATATAATAATAATAAGAGGACTTCGAATAAAGAATTAATTTATACATAACCAGACTATCGGTAATCCTCAACTGTAAACTTGACATCTGCGTTCAACACTGAAACATGAGCTAACTGGCTCTACCATGACCAGATTATCATTCCCATTATAGTAACTTCTACATTGTTTTTTTTTCATTCTGTTACATTAGTAACTTCTATTCCTCTCTTATTTCATATAGATTTTTATAAAAACACATTTGCCGTCATCTACACGCCTACGTCCATTTACATGCATTCAGGCTAGTGATATCAGTTTCATTTATGTTGCGTAAGACGAATTTCCGTTTCTCCAATAACACTTGCCTACTACTCCATTTTGGATTATGCCTCATACCATAAAAATATTCTCCAAAAAAATATAATAGCGGTGCTTGGTTGATTTTAAGGAATTTTCCGTTCTTTAGAAAATGTGATCACATAGATTTTAAACAATATCTGATCAGTAGGAATAATTCGCTACTATTTGTCACTCTTTTTCTCTTTATGAGAGTTTTCCTTTTAGTATTTCTTTCCTAAGAGTAAATTCATGATTCCCTTTTGTTATTAATCTTCGAGTGCTTGAAATCGGTGCACCACAAGCACTTCTGACTATCAATGTATTTCATCCAGTATACTCATAAATTATCAAGTATTGCTTCTGTGCGGATTTTGTTGGTTTGGTTGGAGGATTTCATCATGAGCTGGCATCGCTCAGAGAATCATTAGGAAACCAATTGGGAGTACTGCCAGACAACTGTTTCCTCCGCCTTAGTCTGGGACTCTTTAGCAGTACAAACCCACCACCAGGGTTTGGGCCCACGAACTTCTAGCTACAAGACGAGCTAGCCCGTCGACCAAAGGAACGTGATCCAATGTCTCATGAATTATAACGTCTGCCGATTCATGACATAGCGTGACCACTTCGCACTGTCTTTTTTGAAGAGTTACTGTACTCACCGTCAACTTGCTATACCCTTTTGACCACGGCTCCCCACCAGATCCCCAGGATCGTGTCCGAGTAGTCTACAAGCTAGCCCGCCATCTAACCAGGAGGTCCTGGACTCGACCCCTGGTGGTGGGTGCGTACTGATGAAGAGTCCCAGACTAGGACGGAGAAAGCAGCCGTCTAGTAGTCCCTGCAGGTTTCCTGATGGTTCTCTAGATAAAATCAGCTCATGATGAAATCCTCCAACCAATCATAAATTATCAACGATTGTTTTCAGTAGTTATGTGTAGAGTGTTCAGAAAGACAGATGAATATGTTAGTGAGGTTGCTGAAGGACTAAGATGTGTGTTATGCTTACTAAGCCTTCAACTTTTTCATCGAGTAATCTCAGATGACATAAGATTGGGTTAGAAAGCAGTTAGGAGTGGCCAGATCAGAACACGGCATCAACCTGAGAAATCTTTGACTATTGGTTTGAGTCACGTAGAGAGGTGTAAACCACCAGGCTGGGGTCATTGAGACGCTGAGAATCAGAGGCTGGTGACTGCTAGTGGAATAACTCTTACCTGTTTCAAATGGAGATGATATCTTCAATCTTCTTGACTACCCAGATTCACTAAATTGTCATTATTCATTCTCCTATGCATTCCATCTATTATAGTTTATTTGTATTTTCTTTGTTTCCCCTGCATTTATGTGTGCTATTACCAAATGTATAAGATTGAATGGCTGCACTTTTATGCAAAATACTAAGTTGAAAATTCATTTCGTTTCTGGTGCGATGATTTATATATTGCCTGTATTCTATCTCTCTGAACGAATGAAATGTCTTCAGTTAATACAAACCAGTACAAGTTTCCACCACAGTACTGACGCCTCAAAGTAATCCACATGTCTTATTATTTTAATAGCGATGCAGGTGAGGCAGCGACATAAATAACTCTTTGAAATAGATAAATAAAGCATTTCGGAAGTGTTGTTCAATAGGTTTTTATGGGTTGCAGCTCAAACGCTTTTAAAGCAATATGATGCGTGAATTCAAGATTCAGGAGAAACAAATCATGTATTGATCAAATCGCCACACTACGGATCATCATTGAGCAAAGCTTGGAATGGCAGTCACCTCTCTATCTCAACTTCATCGACTTTGAAAAGGCTTTCATTGGACAGCGTCGATCGAGAGGTGATTTGGCAACTACTTCTCTACTACGGGGTGCCGTCGACAATTATACATCTCATCCAATAGTTATACGACAATGCTGCATGCCAAGTAATCCACAACGGGAAACTTACGGAGGCACTCGAAGTGAGGACGGGAGTGAGACATGGCTGCTTACTATCACCAGTGATTTTCCTTATTGCAGTAGATTGGATAATGCGACAGACAACGGCAACCAACGAGGAAACAGGCATAAAATGAACTCACACAAAAGACTTGGAGGATATAGACTTCTCCGATGATATATATCTGATTTCCCACAAACTGGAAGATATGCAAGTGAAAAGCAACAAGTTGGCAGCAGAAGCATCAAAGAAAGGAGCTCCTTCAGGTGAACATAGAGAAAACAGAGGTGATGAAGATTCCTGACCAACAGAGACAGACAACAATCAGCCAGCATAAATGGAAGGAACCTGAAAGAAACAGCCTCCTTCACCTACCTGGGAAACATCGTTTCAACTACAGCCCGCAGAAATGACGAGGATATCAAAGCCAGAATCGGAAAAGCAAGACAAGCTTTCATTAGCTTTAAGTCTGTGTGGAGGTCAACAGCACTCAGCATCAAAAATAACATGTGGATTTTCAACTCCAATGGGAAGTCATTGCTACTATACGGATCAGAGACTTGGCGAGTCATAAAGAGCATCTCAAACAAACTTCAGACCTTCATTAACAGCTGTCTTCGCTCAATACTCAAGATCGGATGGCCAGCCAGAAAAGATCACAAACAGGGATCTCTGGGGGCAAACCAACCAGAAACCGATTGTGAAACAAATAGGCAGAAAGAAATAGAGATGGATTGGCCATACTCTGAGGAAACCATCAAGTGACATCACTAGACAAGCCATCGCTCGAGTGGAATCCGGAAGGGAAGCGGCGAGTTGGTCGTTAGTGCAAGGTGACTTGGAGGAAGTTATGTGAAGAGGAGATGAAAGCATATGGACAGACCTGGAGCAGGGTGAAAAAGTTGGCAGAAAACCGAAGGCGATGGAGGTGCGCAGCTGAAGCCCTACATTCCTCTAGGAATTAAAGGATATAATAATATTAATGGGTGAATTCGATGTGAATCTTACAGTCGCACAGATCCGTTGTTTGTATGTGTGTCATCGTTGGACTTCCAGAATGAAAGGCGAAGTATTCCATATTAAACATATATATATATATGTCTAACCGTTATCCACTGATATGATATGTAATGAAAGTTATCTTGGATATTGCAGTACAGCGTGCATTTAAATGTGCATCACGTCTCCTCAGCGTGGATCTTAAGCAAAACTGAGATTTTGGTTAGTGATGCTCCTTAACCGTAAGTAAAACTTAGTGTATTAATTCACGTTTTAAATATATATATATATATATATATATTATATATATATATATATATATATATATATTCACCAATTTCAAGGATAGTTCAATATCTATCACATTCGACTGAGGTTTTTGAACAGTTTTGTGTCACACCAATTGATTAAAGTATGATGACTGTTGATCACTTGAAGATGAAGTTTACTGTTCTGCGCTTAACTTTTTAAAATCTCTAATTTCTTAGTAAACACTTCCAAGCAGATGGATTTCATTTAAAAAATATTTCAGCCGTATGGTCACATACTGATCTGCTCAACAGTTGAACAGCATAACTCAGTAGGCCGAGCGAAGGGGATGTGATCGGGAGTTTGTATGCTCACAGAATGATTGTCATTTCATCTTCAATAATAAAATAAAAGCTTTTGAAATAAAACTACTTTAGCATTGGCTTAGTATGAATTTATCAGTGTGATAACAGTTTTCGTTCTTAGTTACTAACAAGAGAGCAAATCTCATTGAATTAAACATGGATTTTCTAATCCCATAAATGATTGGTGTACTGATCAAGTTTAGCTGATTTTCAGGTGAGAAGTTGTAATCACCAGCACGAATTTACAGTAACTGACATGTAGTGTAGGTCGACTAAGGTTAGCAGAAATTACTAACCACTAGCTTTGTTCTAAGTTTCTAGACTAAGACACATCAATTCACGAGCTTAATGGATGATATACATGACTTACGAATCTGATTTTTCAGTGAAGAAAGTATTTGTAGTTCTTTGGTTTTAGGCATTCCTCATCTAGTATAAGTGCATAATCTTGAAATGATTACATAATAAGCTTTTTCTATATATAAAGTTCCTCAACACTGCTGTATCTACCACGTCATCAGTTAAAATCCTTAATAAGCAACTTAGATCAAGAATAACACACTGAAATCATAGACCAGGATAATCCGATTCTTCAAGAACCTGAAGTCATATAGAAAAAGAATCGACGAGATTTCCACCTTTATTTTATTTTTCAATCTGTTTATTCAACGATACGGTTTCTCTTTAAGTTTTAGCGTCCTCTTAAAGTCAGTATCGATTTAAGATGAATAGAGAAACTGTAGTCCATTTTGAGTTCATTTGCATTCTTTGTATTCATCACAGAAGTATATTATGAGGGAAAAGTTAAAATGCAGAAGAAAGAACCAATTTTCCATCGAAGTCTCACAAGCCAAATGGTAGACTACCTCTAAAATTTGACACCGACGAAATAGTCTACAACTAAAAAAGTCTGCTAGTTTAGTGATAGAGTGCTCACAAGCCACACCACATGTGGTTCGGGGTTCGATACTCGACCGATCTACTCCTAAACGTGGCTTATCCGGTAGTACGCCAGTTAAAGACGGAAGGTCGAGCAAGACACTAGCAACCTCATTTCATAAAAGACAAAATAACCACTAAGGAAACTTCAAAGCTGAAGCATGAAGCCTTATGTTCCACTTGAAATGAGAAGGAATTACTGAATAATACTTAATACTGTCCACCATTTTCTGTTCCTTTCTGTGTTCGTATGATACAAACCCACTACAATGAATAACCAGTCATCAGGTAAAACAGATAATAGTAGCTCAGTTAAAGAAAAATGAAACTGACATTTCTCAGGTGTACCTTGACTAATCACTGAAACTTAAAGATTTCTGTGTTTGACTTGGCTTCCTGCCGACTGTCTTCAACTATCTATCAATACAGTACAGAAGGAATTTATAGATATTACCGCAGGCTGGGGCAGTAATAGTGAATGGACCTATTTCTTCTATTGTTTGGATTATTTGACACCCAGCGTCTTTAGACGGCCTATTCTGTATACAACAAGAAGACGGAGAGGATTCTTTTATATTCGCTTGATGTCTGTTTGGACTAGGTGTACCAATTTCGAGCTGTTAATACCTTTTTTTGAACGTTAATTTAAACAAACTGGTAGGTATTCGTATTTACCCTTTTGGAATTTTGGTCATAATGATTCGGTGTTATGAAAATCGAAATTAATATTTTCAAGTCCTGGTTTTGTAGGGATTTTATCTGATTGGTTGGAGGATTTCATCATGAGCTGACATCAGTTAAAGAACCATTGGAAAACCTGCAGGGAGAACTGGACAGGTTTTCCAATGGTCCCCTAACTGATGTCAGCTCATGATGAAATCTTCCAACCAATCCAAAAATTAATTTCGTCAATAAGAATTGTTCTTTAAGCATTACAGAACCTGGTAGATAAGTTACCGAACAGAACATTATTTGTTCGCTAATCAGTTTGTTTTAGGGCATATTTTTTGATTTCACATTTCAAACTTTCTCAACAATCATTCCCAGTCTATGAAAAGTACAAAATTTAATGACAGTTTTTTATCTTAAAATAAGTTTTGTTGATTATGAATAGCAATGAGATTAGATTGTATAAGCTAGTAGGCAGTGAATTTAATTACACGGGATTACTTAAAGTCATCTACGTGACTGTCGGCGGTTTACAGTCAAATGTTCAGGAGAAAAACAATGTTTCATAATAACTTTTGTATAAGAAGGAACACAGTTGTGATAACATAAAGATCATATTAGAGATATAAAACAAAAACAACAAAATACAACGAATGAACAAAGAAACAAACCAGACTACGAATAAATAACAACAACATGCGGGTAATAAAAGTGGGCAAAATTAATCTGATCAATAAAAATCAATATTCAAGTATTGGTTTGTAGGGATTTTGTTGGTTGGTTACAGGATTTCATCATGAAGTGACATCGGATACAGAACCATTAGAAAACCAACTGGGAGTACTGCCAGACAGTTGTTTCTTTCGTCCTAATTTGAGATTCTTCATCAGTACACACCCACCACCAGGGTTCCATCCCACGACCTTCCACTTACAAGGCGTGCTGGCTCATAGACAATTTAGCCACTGGAACCCGTCTCAGTGGTCACCTCACGAACTCCAACTTTAGTCAATTCACGATATAGCATGACCTCTAGCCAATGTCATCTCTGGTGAGTATTTGTCCTCCCACCAGACGTGCTGTACCTCACTGGTCGCGACTTCTCACTCGAACTCAGGTAACTACCTAGCTGAATAGAGCTTGTCGCTAGTGGGCGCAGGTTGATATTCAAGTTTTGGTTCGTAGGGATTTGGTTGACTGATAACAGGACAAAACAGCTGTCCAGTACTCCCAGGTTTTCCAGTGGTTCCCTAATTGATGTCAACTCATGATGAAATCCTGTAACCAAAAAATCAATATAATTAATATATTCATGGTGTAACAGCAATCTGTGCCTGTACTTCTAGTCTAGTGAAGATCTGGCCAAAGAGTTAGTGTGGTGATAAACAGACAGTAACGTATAAATTTGTTCACTTGACAGATGGGCGTGACCCATAATGACTGTGTTAACAGTTGAGACTCGTAGGCCAAACTAGTATTTGGAAGGCCAATGATTCGAATCTTGGGCAAGGACTAGATTTTCGTTTCATCTTCAATCACTAGCACTCTGTCACCCCAGGAATGTGTCGGAATAGGCTCACCATCAATGAACAACTTTCTCCTCTCCTTTTAATTCGGTATCATAAGGATTAACAGGAGACCCAGTTCAGCAGCTGTTGTGTTGGTTTTAGATGGTTTGAGCCAGTTGGCAGGAAATCGTTGACCTATGTTTTGTGTATAATGGGGTTCATCAGCATAGAATATCTGCAGCCTTGGAGAAACTGATGTCTCCAGTAGGATTCAAATCTAAATCACACAGTTCGGCAGACATAGACGTCAACACTAAGGTATTAAAGTTCACTATTAACTACCCATGAGGTCGTAATGAGTACCTTGGCTGACCGCTATAAAGTGATCAATGTCATGCATCCAGCTAGTCCTTGGTATTCATGCAGGCTGGATTCTATCAATCTGCTTTGCAGTCTGATCATCATGCTACGTGACTCACTGTCGTGGTGCACCCTTAACTGATGTTAGGCAATCTCTGAATGCAACACTGTATGACGTGAGTTAGAGTCCCCGGGGGACACCATATCCTTCAGTGTTTCAGATGCCCCCTGATGATGAGTGCCACCAAGCACAAAACCTAAGTGCAGTGTTCCCAGACGAACGCCTACACCCATCTAAAATACCAAAGCTGACTGATATAATTCAGTCCTCACCAAAATTGAAGATTAGACGCACAATAATGGCTACGCCGTAGTGACCAATCACTGAACGATAACTTTTCATTTATTTAAATGACACAGCTGGCTATTACCCATAATGATTGCAATGAAATAATATGCCTTTATTGTTTAGCAAATCAACACTTATAATCAACACACTTATAATTTATTGTATTCTTTCCATTTCAATTACTTGGTAATATAAGCAACTTGGATAATCAATTTTATGTGTAATTAGTGCGTACAACTCATTTAGAAATCAATAGACAATTAAAACAGTAGATAGGTGCTTCTGTGTGTCTTTGTATTTGTATGTCAGTAAGCTGATGTGAACATTTAATTAATTAATTCATCAATTAAATAGTAACTGGTATACGCAAAGAATATGCGATAGAAATAGTTCTGTTCTGCCCTAATATTAATTAAGAATATTATAAAAGTGAACGAAAAGTTATTCACATTGGAAAAAAGATCAATAACTGCAAAAAATATAATATTTTTACTTTAATTTGGCTGATACTGATGCAATGAACGATAAATGAAGGTGAAAGGAGGAGAAGAATTTGAATAATTGGGACTTTTAGCTCACAGCCCCATCAAATTAGTATAATAATTCATCTGTCAACCGAGTCATTATTTATTGGTATTAACGAAGTGGCAATAAGACACGCTGAGAAAGTTAGAGCGATGGTATTAAAAGGGGGAGTAAGGTGTGAGTTATTCACCTTTGGTTACTGAAGGTGAAATAATGATCTGATTGGTAGATTGATTTGGTAGCTCATCCGATACTACGGAAGATTAGACTTATTGACGCCTCTGGTTCGAATATTGTCGTGATTATTGTTGTCTCCTTTAGTTCCTAGAGGAACATAGGGCTTCAGCCGCACTTCTCCATTGCGTTCGATTCTCTGCTGATGTTTTCATTTGGCTCCACGTCTGCCCACATGCTATCATCTGCTCTTCGCATGACCTTCTCCATGTCACTCTCGCACTGACGGCCAACTCGCCACTTCCCATTCGGGTTCCATTCAAGCAATGGCCTGGAGTGTGATGTCACTTGATGGTTTGTTTTCTCAAAGTATGACCAATCCACCTTCAATTCCTCCTGCATATTTGTTGCACAGTTGGTTCCTAATAGGTTTGTCTTCAGATATCCCTAACTGTTGCCGATCTTTCCTGGCCATCTGATCTTGAGTATTAAGTGAAGACAGCTGTTGATGACAGTCTGTAGTTTGTTCGAAGAGCCCTTCGTGGCACGCCAAGTCTCTCATCCGTGTAGTGAGTAACACTGACTTCACATTGGAGTTGAAAATCCGAACTTTACTTTTCGTGCTAAAGAGTATTCTTGATCCACATACAAACTAGGGAGTAATGAAAACTTGTCTTGCTTTCCCGATCCTCTCTTTGATATCTTGATCTATTCCGCCTGTGGTTGAAACGATGCTTCCCAGGTAGGTTAAGAAGGATGCTTCTTTCAAATTTCTCCCATTTATGCTGATTGTCGTCTGTTTTTGTTGCTGCTGTTGGTGATGGCCAGGAATCTTCATCACCTCTGTTTTCCCTATTTTCACCTGCAGTTCTATCTTTGATGCTTCTTTTGCCAACTTGTCGCTTTTCACTTGCATAGATTCGAGATAGGGGTAAATCAAACATATATCATCGGCGAGGTCCAGATTCTCCAAGTTTTGTGTAGGTCCATTTTATGCCTGTCTCCTCGCTGCCCACTGTCTGTCGCACTATCCAGTCTACCGCAGTCAGGTTTCCATTTCACTCATGATATATATATATATATACTCATCACTGTTATATATTTACAGATTGCTGGAAATGTACCTTATGGCGACATAACTCGCAGCCACTCCGGGTTTAGACCACCTCCACCCTTCTAAATCTATATGGATACTTCATAAGACAATCTGTGGACAGCAAGCGCTGGTAGATAAGTTAGTATCTATGTACCCTTTGTTTCTGTCCACTCCAGAATAAAAAAGCGACAGTTAGATGTTTGTTCAGACGTATTCTACAAATATGTACAGTTGATACCACTGAAGAAGAAATGCGATTCCTCACTAGAACAATAGTGAATAATAATTATCCTCTGATATTCATTAAACTCTATGCCAACATCAAACAAAAGTCTCCACCAATTCAACCGGCCTCCGAAAATGCATGTTTATGTCACATAACCATTTATAGAGTAATTATCAATGTCTCACTACTAAACAAAACACTCAGAGTAGCACTGTATAGAACTTGCTATAATATTAAAATCAATCTTTTAGAGAAAACAAAGCTTATAGTGTTCTGCAAACCTCCACAGCATAAGGATGATAATGTCACATCCCACTGTGTTCACCAGTTTATATCTATATGTAATTACGCACACACAAAGGGGACCTATCGACCTCTGTTGGTTGGGGCTACAAAACAGATTCCCTAATGAGTGCAAAAACGAATGAAAACGAAAACATTTACTTCCCGATACGAATTTGAAACAAGCAATAAAGGTTAATAAAGCAGGATTTAATGAATTCATGATGAATTCTACCG
Source organism: Trichobilharzia regenti (assembly GCA_944472135.2). Taxonomy (NCBI): domain Eukaryota; kingdom Metazoa; phylum Platyhelminthes; class Trematoda; order Strigeidida; family Schistosomatidae; genus Trichobilharzia; species Trichobilharzia regenti. The sequence goes on along the minus strand of CALYDD020000294.1, from coordinate 74,089 downwards.
AAATTTGATGAATTCATTATATCCTGTTTTATTAACAAATGAAATCACCGAAATTAACTGAACCTGGAAGTAGATATCTATTATCATTTATCCTAAAAGGCAACATAAAAACCGATCATAAAGTTACCTATAGCAGTGCTTTCAAACCTATGCATAAAACAGATTTAGGTTAGGTGCTTAAATTCGTTGAAGGCCTAATCATAAAAAGGCCTGAACCTTTTTTTGTGTGTTCAAAAATAACATATTATTATACTTAGCTGGTCTCGTTGATCCACCTTCAAAATCAAAGTTCGTTTTGCATAATAATATTTCTACACCTCTTTTTTCTTACCTCATCTGTGATTTTGATTCTTGACCCATAATAACTGAATTTTTAGACCCTTTATACTGTTTTAACATCTTCATAGTTTCATGAATAAAATTATGTTACACGCATAGGGATTAAAAACATAATAATTAGATCGGTATGATATTTGGAACACAATTTCTTCTTCATAATCCTGTAGATACACAAATTCTCCGACAAGTATTGAATCATTCTTATTCCCATAGATCCTCGGTTTATTCGATAAATATTCCTAATTTATCAGTTCATCTCTCCACTTTGTTTTATTACATCTTAGGACTACCGCTTTACCCCATTTAACTGTATTCTTGCGTAACCGCATTTGGTGTTATGGAGAACCAGTCTCACTTAGAAACTATATATATATATATATATATATATATATATATATATATATATATAATGGATGAGGATTTCAACTGAACGAGATAATCTAGTCTATCGAATACCTAGCAGTAGTTGTGAGGTCAAATTCATAGATCAGGGTAGTTGGTCAGGGTCATTTAGATTAGTAGACAACAAAAACTCAGCAACTTGTAGACCTAGCATACGAAGATAGGAAGTTTGAATAATTCTACATCTAAGTTATGGCAGATTCAAAGCATTTTGTTTTTTGAGTTACTAATTGCTACTTGAAAACAAATTTTGTTCTACAGGACATCTTTATAGATGACTTCACTTTGAAGTGAGCTTTAGTAATTCCCCGTTGATAAAATATTTGTTACTCCTGGTGAATTTCACAATGATTAGTTCTACTTGTAGATGTCCTAGTGACTGTATCCATTTGTAATGTTATTCATCCTGTCGTTATATATGTGTTCTGCCCTTTCTGATCTGTCTTCCTGTGGAATGACAAGCAAACGTTTCTGAAATCACTTCCAGAATATTGCTAACAACCAACATGGTCTCTTCACTCCATACTATATAAATCGAAAGACTCAAGCCAACGTCATATATGAGACAGGTTACATGTACTAAGGAAGCGGTAAAACAGTTGAAGAGGGCATCCCCTCAATCCGCTTATCCATGATCACAAATTAGTGGGTTAAAATACATGTATATATTCTCTTATATCGATTCAAGTAGAAACCTATGAACATAAATTTAACTGGGACCATGTAAGAATTTCAGACATAGTTAACACAAGGAATGCTGAAGAATTTCTAGAGGTTTAGTATTCCTATCAGTTCTCAATTAATAGACATGTAGATGCAGACTAAAGTTGTTGGTCAACATAAAATAGGTCACAAGTCAAAAATTCAAATATCAGGTCAACGAGAAGATCAATGTCAATACGAGTAGGTACAATTATAAGGGAATCTACCGGAACAGTCAGTCACGAAGAAGGTTGCCAGGAAAGATAAATATTTCCTTTATGGGAATTCTCAAAGCTCAATTCACACTGAAGTTAGCGATGAAGAAGTCGTCCAGAAGGACAATGATGACTCCGAAATCAAACCATTCAACTCATAGAACACAGTAACATCAAAAGCAACTACTTTAACTACAAATACGCTGCAATTTGTGAAACATTTACCCTTAATGTGTTGAAGAACATATCTAAAGTGAATAAATCAACTGAGATCAGTCACTGAAATTCACTAGTTAAAGTCACACTAAACATTGTACAGTTATAAGTTTTACTATTCGTTTTGTGCCTTCCAAGCGGAACATGGGACTTCAACAGTACATCTGTACTAAAATTGGTCCCCTAATGTCTTCTTTAAGTGGCTCCATGATCACGCACAAGGTTTCATTTCCTCCTCATATGTTGTCCTTCAAGTCACCATCAAACGGTTAACACGTCATTGGCTTACCACTGGAGTTTAACTCGAGCACCGAGGGAAGACGCGTGTTGATAAAAGTCTCTAGAAGCCTGTTGGAAATGATTTTCGTCACACGTACGCAAAATCTAAAGTATAACTTGACATCAGTATTGCCGATTTGGATCTTGCTTCCGTTGGTACATGCTGTAAACCTCCCCACTGCATGCGTCGGCACTTCAGGGGTAGAACACTTGCCAACGATGCCTCATATGGTCCGGGGATAGATCGCAAGGGGTTAAACTCACTCCTAAACCTTATCGAGCCTGTATTAACTCCGATAAAGATGGAAGGTTGGATTTTTGATTGTTGTGGAAGGTGTTCGTCGTTGCTAAGTAATTGCTCCATGGTTTCTTTTGCTAGTTTTTGTCCGACTGAGGTATATAATGCTGTCACGTCAAAGGATACCATTATTTCTTGTTTATCTATTTAGATGCCTCTGATTTCTTCCAGGAATTGGATAGCAGAGTTGATGGATCGATCACAAGATTCCGTTAGGTGTTTTAGTTTTCTGTATAATTCTTTGGATAAATTATATGTTGGAGTTGGAAGGTTGGGCTTGAAGCAAGCAACCCCATCCCTTTAAAATAAACACCACCTCTACCGAAACTTCAAATCTCTAGCTTGAAGCCCTATTTTCCAGTCGAAACGTAAAAGAATAAAACAAAATAAAAGATTTGTGAGTTATAGCGTCATTGAAGTCATATGTGGAGAACACTCACTTAGAAAGTAATCTGGATAGTATATTGTGGGATGGTTGAAGCTGAAAGATGAATTCATATTAGGATCTAAACCTAGTGATTACAGAGTCAATAGCACAGCCATCGTAAAACATGAATATTTTATTATTGTTGTCTTCCCCAAGTTGGTTAAGTGATATTCTTAGGCTTTCATTGTCATTTCGGACAGTTTTTTCAGAGCTAACTTCAATGAAAGCGCCACAACTCAACCATCCAGCTCAAAGAATGCAACAACACTAACACACTCCCACCTAAGCTGTAAATCTCCACTACTTCAAAACTTGAGAATTTTAAGATAAATTTCTTACTGCTTTATGAGTTCACAGTGGAACTGTTCTGATTCAGGTTAGATTATGTTTCCATTAGTGTTTAATTTTCAAACTAACTAATAAAATGTAGAATATTTTAGTTGGTGGTAGCTATCATTAGAATCCAGGATGTGAATTCTGTCCCAGTTACGACTCGTCATCTGGATATACCTGCAATTAATAGTGTTCTCTGAGCTGGTTGGTTTAGTTGCGGAGCTTTCGCCGTCCTTCTGGACAGCATCTTCAGCAAAATATTTAGCATAAAGTGAAACGATTTAAATTTTTTCATGAATGATAGAATTGCGTTTCCCGGTGACCATATTTACATATGTATTCACCATTTTCTATTGACTTGGATTTTAAACTTTCTGGTCACATGATTAACTTTTTATTAGTTGGTATATTTCATCTATATTAACGTGTTTGTTAATTGCATATTCGCTTGAGTACCAGGCTTTTAGGAATTCCCCACTTTTGGTGTTTCCTCTTTCTAAGATTTCGACATTACCCCAATCAAACTGATGTTCATAAATGTTTATATGCATTGATATGGACGAATATATATCGTGTCTTTGCATGGCTGATTTGTGTTCCTGGATTCTGATTCGTAGGGGACGCCCGCTCTGGCCAATGTAGTGCCTGTTACAGTTCATACAACTGAATTTGTAAATGGTATTAATTTTATCTCCTTTTTCTCTTGGACGGGTCTTTCGGTTTGCATAACATCGATTTGACTGGCTTGTGCGCTATATCTATATCAAATGGTTTCAGTATCCTAGCTGTTATTTTAGAGATATTTTTCATGTATGATAGGATGAATTTTCTTGTGGTCTTTGATGATGTTTTCTTGTCGGTGTTGTGATTCGATTTTAAACACTTTTTGAGTAAATTTTGTAGATAACCATTCTCCTTTAAGACCGTTTGTAGGTATTTTTCTTCTATTCTCTTCAACTCCGGAGTGCTACAGTGTGTTTGAACTCTACCGTAAGAAATGACATTGTGACTGACATTCGAGGCCTGCACATATTGTTTCAAACACTGAAGTGTTATCCAATAAATCACTGGGCCACCTCATCCGCGCCGAATATGAAGTATTATTTGTTTTCAGTATAATTTTTATTTTCTTTTGATTAATCTCTTTCAAGAGAAATACTCAGTATCTGTTAACGTTTCACCTCACCATCATATCAACGTGATGCTAATCTTTCGACATCGTCGAAGCGTCTGTATAAGGCGACGACATTCCGGTTTCAAATAGCCAGTCAACGAGAAATGTTAATTAACCCCAAAACTAAATAAGACTGTGAGATAATTATACATAACACTGTTATGCAATCCGAGTAATGTTATGTAGGACTACAGTGGATGGATAAGATAGAAAACATCGATCGGGAACAATAAATTTTAGTTGATATTCCCTATCTGCTTGTTGCCAACTGAGCGAAAAGTAGAGAGGCGGAGAGAGAGAGAGATTCAGGCTAATTTAATGTAAAATGGATTGTATCAGTAAAGAAAACTCGAGAAAAGAAAAAAACAATAGATAATCACTTATCAGGATTTGTTTACACGTAAACACTCACACACACATACATTCATACATACATACACGCACACATATGTACATGTATAGATAAATATATAAGAAACAGAAAAACATTCAACTTCATCATATAAAATAGTGCTCATCACATGAGTACGATAGCGCGTACGCACTCACGCACGTATGCATGTATGCACACATAGACTGCCTACATGTAAGTTAACATACACACAGACTATTTACTATTCACGTGATACGTTTTTCTTCATCAAAAAATCATTCCCATAGGTTCATTCATTTGTGTGTATTGCAATACTCAAAAAAGCACGAAAAGAACGAAATTATATGCCATAATGACACACACACACACGTCGTTTGGACCCTCATAGTTTGATCTTCATTTCCTGCCACATATGTTTGAAGTTCAATTGAGATGAAAGTAGTAAAGCGAAGATTTTCTTTATTATGATTATTATTATTTGAGCGGAAAAATAATTAATTTGAAGTAAAGAAAAACAAAAACACAGACATGAAATGATATCTTAGTCTAGACAGATGTTGTTGATAGAGTAGAGCAGAGTATAACTTCATTATGGATAAGATTTTGTTTTGATAAAGTGTCACATAGTGTTATACAGTAATATTAGGTGATGATGTTCCGAGCACAAATTATTGCTCATAATCATATCAAGTTGTGTGAGTGACTCCATGTGATTATGAGCAATAATTTCTGCTCGAAACGTCATCAGTTAATATTACTGTATAACACTGTGTGGATTTATCAAAATAAAAATTGTGGAGTTTGACAGATGTTGTTTTATACACGTATATTATCCTGAAAGCTGCCTTGAAGACTGCTATGAAAATCGATTACAGCACAGTTTTATTGATCTGTTCACTTATTATTTTGATAATAATGATATAAACCGATGCTAATTTGAAGATATTGATTTCGTTTGTACAATTTTAAGTATAAATTTGTGATGTGTCGATAGTTTAGTGATAGAATACACGCCAACCACTCATATGATCTGTGGTTCAGTCCCCGGTTGATGTACTTCGAAGTCTTAGTCGATAGCAAGCCCAGTAAAGAGGATGAGTTGGGCGTGAGGCTGGCAACACTATCCCATAAAAAAGAAACACGACTGCTAATAAAACTTGAAAGCTTATAGCTTGAAGCCCTCTGAAGGCTGAATGATAACCTAACCTCCTGGTGAAGTCAAAGGTACTAGGTTTGATTTTCCATTCAGTGATGTATTCGCATACTGTTTTGAAGACTTTCAAACTAAGACGAAAGAAGTTGTTCAGTACTTTGAAGCTGCTATCGAATAATGATCTACTTTGAAATTAGAAAAGTTTCTACATATATTGAATGACTTGTGTACAAAACACTTGCGGTTTACTACAGTAAGGTGGTTTAGACGATGGTAAATACTGATTAGAAGATCTGATGGTGGGGATATATGAGAAACGGTTTTCTTCTGTGCCTTTTGAGTGTGATACAAAGGAGAAAAATTGCCTGAAAGTCAGAGCTTATGCAAGAACTCTGTTTAAGAGGAGGCTTGTTATTTCAGACGGATACACCTAACTGTTTAAGTTAAAAGATGCAGTATGTACCCTGTAAACACAATTTCCGCACCCTGACTTTTGGGTTTAACATATTTTATCATAAGCTCTTTAAATGATCATCTTCAACAGACACATACCATCACCTAATTCTTTTTTAAATACTATCCATTCCAACTAATTTTTAGAGCAAGAGCAATTATAAAATTTCATAATTATAACTTAATTTCTACGTGCAAAATGAATAATGTGTTGTTACAATCCCTTTGGATTCCGGGTGGAATACTCGGCTTCAACAATATATCTCCATCTCGTCCTGAACTCTGAAATCCTTTTTATTTGGCTCCAAGATTACTCATGCGCTTTTATCTCCTCCATATCATATTCGGATACTCAGCTCGTTATTTCTCATCCTACAGCCTGGCGCATGATACCACCCAACAGTCTCCTCAGCATTCGTCCGATCCATCTTCATTTCCTTCGGCAAATCTTTTGGGCAGTAGGTTCCTGGTTAGTTTATCGCCAGCCTTCCTTGTTGATGTTACTTTCCGATTATTCGATATTCAGTATGGAGAAAAGGCAGCTATTGATGGAAGTCTGCAACTGTGGAGTCCTCAAAAATAAACTTATCCAAATTTTACTACTATGTAAGAAATGAACATATTGTACATCACTTTGTTTTAACCATAAACTCTGTACTTTGAACTTTACCTCGGGTTTTGAATAAATATATAGTTCCGCCTTCGACTCTCCGTCTTCTCCACCATCTCAACTGCCGTCGATCAATTTTAATCACCTGCTTTCTATCTCAAATTTTTGCAGGAGCACCGTAGTTCTTCCTACGTACTTTGGTCGACCTGCGGCAACGTCAACATTGGAGAATTAGTACTGGAGCAGTCTTCCCGCAGCACCTGGAGTCTATTACGTTTATTGTGGACTTTGGATCTTTGTAAACCCAAGTAACCAAACTTTATTACATTCTTCCCGTAACTAAACTGATTTGGTACTTTATTTTCTATTTCAATTTGGGTAACTAAGCTAACAGAGTAAAAGGTCCACCACAATAATTGGTGAGCCCGTTTCGAACCTTTATTTTATGGTTAACCCGTTTTCGAACCTTTTTGTTTCGATAGTTAACTCGTTTTGAACATTTTTGTTACTATTTTGGCCTTATAAACGCGCATTGCTTTGATTTTTGTTACCACAAGTTTTGCTATTTTGTATATCTCTATACTTAAATATTTTTTTTTGACAATGGTTCCATTGAAACGTGTCACTATTCCCGAAGAACTTCATAAAGGCGAAGTTATACAGAACTCTTCTGTTACCTCCTTGCCGGATTCCACATCTATGAAGGACGCACCACTGTTTTGGTTACTTTCCCAGTTAACATCTCAAATGCAAGACTTACGACTGGAAGTGTCTGAGCTTCGAGCACAAAGGAACCAGTCACATACGGTATCCAAGCGACAGCGATCAAGATCTAGACGACGTTCTAGAACACCGTCCCAAAGCCGTAACATTTGTTGGTATCATAGGAGGTATGGGCATAATGCCCTGGAGTGTCTTCGACCGTGTATGTACAACAGTAGTAACTCATCTCAGGGAAACTCCCCAGCCAGACAGTAATGGCGACGGCTGTTATTGGCAATCACCCCAGTCGCCTTTTCTATGTGAGGGATTTGACTACCGGCACATTATTCCTGGTAGATACAGGCGCCGAGGTCAGTGTTATTCCCCCCTCACTATCCAGGCGATCAGCCAAAATACCTGGTAAACTTTCACTTCGTGCTGCCAACCAAACCAACATACAGACGTATGGCGAACAGTCAATGATTTTAAACCTAGGATTACGCCGACGTTTCACATGGATCTTCATGGTAGCTGACGTACGTCACGCTATACTAGGTGCAGACTTCCTAAGTCACTTCAATCTGTTGGTTGATATCAGCAAGAAAAAACTGGTTGACAATTGCACCCAACTCAAGATCCACGGTATTACATGTGACTACTCTGTTCATAGCATCTGTATAGAAAAGCCGGAGAGTGAAATGTTCTCTGCTTTATTGCAACGATTTCCTAAAATCCTTAAACCATCATACAACGTCGAAGATATATCTCATACAGTTACGCATAAGATCATCACAACAGGACAACCTGTGAAGGCACGTCCACGACGGACCTGCCCGCTATGTTCATTTCATTGACTGACATAAACGTTAACCTCATTTAGGCATTCTTCTCATTATTATTGTTGTCGAGATTCATTCCATTATAACCATTAATGTTTATTAGTATTATTATTTGCTGTTCGTCAACTGTACTGCAAGCACACGCATTCACCAAGTATATGTATATATCTATTTATATATGAAATTTCACAAATGTTAACGAACATGTCATGGTTTATTATGTACATAAATTTTTTACTTAAAATTATAACAAGTTTTGATTTTTTTTTAAATTCCTGTATGTGCTTGTATGTGCTAAACTTTATACGACACGGATGCATGCCATACATCCTGATCTAACTTTGTATCCTTATTGTTGTTATTGTTATTTTTTTGTTATCCTTGTTGTTGACATTGTCCCTTATTTATATTGCTTATATTCATGTAATCGTCCACGAGGACAAGTACTGATGGTCCTGCGGACCTCTAAGAGGGGGAGCCCTGTGGAGTCCTCAAAAATAAACTTATCCAAATTTTACTACTATGTAAGAAATGAACATATTGTACATCACTTTGTTTTAACCATAAACTCTGTACTTTGAACTTTACCTCGGGTTTTGAATAAATATATAGTTCCGCCTTCGACTCTCCGTCTTCTCCACCATCTCAACTGCCGTCGATCAATTTTAATCACCTGCTTTCTATCTCAAATTTTTGCAGGAGCACCGTAGTTCTTCCTACGTACTTTGGTCGACCTGCGGCAACGTCAACATTGGAGAATTAGTACTGGAGCAGTCTTCCCGCAGCACCTGGAGTCTATTACGTTTATTGTGGACTTTGGATCTTTGTAAACCCAAGTAACCAAACTTTATTACATTCTTCCCGTAACTAAACTGATTTGGTACTTTATTTTCTATTTCAATTTGGGTAACTAAGCTAACAGAGTAAAAGGTCCACCACAATAATTGGTGAGCCCGTTTCGAACCTTTATTTTATGGTTAACCCGTTTTCGAACCTTTTTGTTTCGATAGTTAACTCGTTTTGAACATTTTTGTTACTATTTTGGCCTTATAAACGCGCATTGCTTTGATTTTTGTTACCACAAGTTTTGCTATTTTGTATATCTCTATACTTAAATATTTTTTTTTGACAATGGTTCCATTGAAACGTGTCACTATTCCCGAAGAACTTCATAAAGGCGAAGTTATACAGAACTCTTCTGTTACCTCCTTGCCGGATTCCACATCTATGAAGGACGCACCACTGTTTTGGTTACTTTCCCAGTTAACATCTCAAATGCAAGACTTACGACTGGAAGTGTCTGAGCTTCGAGCACAAAGGAACCAGTCACATACGGTATCCAAGCGACAGCGATCAAGATCTAGACGACGTTCTAGAACACCGTCCCAAAGCCGTAACATTTGTTGGTATCATAGGAGGTATGGGCATAATGCCCTGGAGTGTCTTCGACCGTGTATGTACAACAGTAGTAACTCATCTCAGGGAAACTCCCCAGCCAGACAGTAATGGCGACGGCTGTTATTGGCAATCACCCCAGTCGCCTTTTCTATGTGAGGGATTTGACTACCGGCACATTATTCCTGGTAGATACAGGCGCCGAGGTCAGTGTTATTCCCCCCTCACTATCCAGGCGATCAGCCAAAATACCTGGTAAACTTTCACTTCGTGCTGCCAACCAAACCAACATACAGACGTATGGCGAACAGTCAATGATTTTAAACCTAGGATTACGCCGACGTTTCACATGGATCTTCATGGTAGCTGACGTACGTCACGCTATACTAGGCGCAGACTTCCTAAGTCACTTCAATCTGTTGGTTGATATCAGCAAGAAAAAACTGGTTGACAATTGCACCCAACTCAAGATCCACGGTATTACATGTGACTACTCTGTTCATAGCATCTGTATAGAAAAGCCGGAGAGTGAAATGTTCTCTGCTTTATTGCAACGATTTCCTAAAATCCTTAAACCATCATACAACGTCGAAGATATATCTCATACAGTTACGCATAAGATCATCACAACAGGACAACCTGTGAAGGCACGTCCACGACGGACCTGCCCGCTATGTTCATTTCATTGACTGACATAAACGTTAACCTCATTTAGGCATTCTTCTCATTATTATTGTTGTCGAGATTCATTCCATTATAACCATTAATGTTTATTAGTATTATTATTTGCTGTTCGTCAACTGTACTGCAAGCACACGCATTCACCAAGTATATGTATATATCTATTTATATATGAAATTTCACAAATGTTAACGAACATGTCATGGTTTATTATGTACATAAATTTTTTACTTAAAATTATAACAAGTTTTGATTTTTTTTTAAATTCCTGTATGTGCTTGTATGTGCTAAACTTTATACGACACGGATGCATGCCATACATCCTGATCTAACTTTGTATCCTTATTGTTGTTATTGTTATTTTTTTGTTATCCTTGTTGTTGACATTGTCCCTTATTTATATTGCTTATATTCATGTAATCGTCCACGAGGACAAGTACTGATGGTCCTGCGGACCTCTAAGAGGGGGAGCCCTGTGGAGTCCTCAAAAATAAACTTATCCAAATTTTACTACTATGTAAGAAATGAACATATTGTACATCACTTTGTTTTAACCATAAACTCTGTACTTTGAACTTTACCTCGGGTTTTGAATAAATATATAGTTCCGCCTTCGACTCTCCGTCTTCTCCACCATCTCAACTGCCGTCGATCAATTTTAATCACCTGCTTTCTATCTCAAATTTTTGCAGGAGCACCGTAGTTCTTCCTACGTACTTTGGTCGACCTGCGGCAACGTCAACATTGGAGAATTAGTACTGGAGCAGTCTTCCCGCAGCACCTGGAGTCTATTACGTTTATTGTGGACTTTGGATCTTTGTAAACCCAAGTAACCAAACTTTATTACATTCTTCCCGTAACTAAACTGATTTGGTACTTTATTTTCTATTTCAATTTGGGTAACTAAGCTAACAGAGTAAAAGGTCCACCACACAACTTGTTAAATGGGTAATGTAGTTACAATGAATGTCACTGACGTTAAATATCATTAAATAGTGATCATTGTAAATAATTAGTCGCTATTAGCTATTTTTACATATCCCTTGTCGTTTCCTTCAATATGTCTCTTCTCTTTTCACAGCTACTAACTTAGATCACAACAGGATTGAAATGGAGTGTTGAAATCTCACGAACCACATTTTAGAGGCATTTAGTATATAGTTTGCACACCGTAGAGATGTTTTGTCACATCAAACCCCTACAAACCAACACTTTAGAATTATTCTAGTGATTACTACAGGGTGAAGTGGATTGAAGGTCTTGTGGGGCCCATGGCCAGCGGGATCCACTAATGTGGGTGTGAGTACAGATACTCACCGATGACACTGGTTGATGATCACTAAATAGCATGAATGGGCAGAAGTTAGAATTCATGGAACACAGGATTCTGTTCCAGTAGCTGAACTGTATACGAGTTGACCTTGGGCTCGAGCCCTGATGGGGCCACGGGTGTTTACCGATGAAGAGTCCAAAACAAGGAGGAGACAGTTGTCCCCTACCCCCTGGCTTTCAAGGGTTCTCCAACTAAAGTCAGTCGAATCGTTGCAAATCAACACTCGTAAGTAGTATGTCTGTCAGACTTTTTAAACTCCAAACTCAGGAATACAGTCCTTGACGTGTGTTGTATATCTTATAAGTCAGTAATAACCGTAAATGTTGTAACTTTTATGTTTCTCAGTAACGTCAGTGTTTCTACATTCCCATTTACCTCTTAAAAATGCAAACCTTTGAAACCACTCACGTTAAAATGACAAGTGATCCGTATTCTTCAGTAAAAAATCTTGACCTTATATATTAACTTGTGATTTATTAGATGATGAGACAATCTGATCAAACTTTTATCTAATGAGTAACTCTCTTTTTAATATTTTAATTGTTCTGACTAGTAACAGTTTATTACTCATTTTGATTATGTAGTAAGACTTGATGTCACAGTCATTCGTAATTCGTGATATTTTTTTGACCTGTAACCGAGTGAATGAAAATTATTTTTATGATTTTCTCTAATACTTATCATGTATTTTACAAATCCGAACGACTAATATATATTGTGTAATTATGTCCGATATGATCATCCCTGTAAAAGCGATGTGCTTTAAATTTCTGTGAATACAAGTCACTATTATTAACCTGATCTCTAGTAAGGCCAAAGGTGGGTAACCCTGAGGAGTCCAAAACAAGGACGAACCAGCTTTTCAGTACTCCGGGGTTTTACAGTTATTCTCTAACTGATATCAGTTCGTGATTTCACTCAAGTCAACAGAGCGTCGAAAGTGAGCTTCCCGATACTTTGGGAAAAACTTTCGTGTTCTATGAAGTAACTGTGTGAATCAACGTTTACGTTTAGAAACCGTGAATGATCACACACAGCCTTCAGTGGAGTGACTTCATTAAGTCTACCATTAGTTTATAGCGTTTAAGTAACCTAATGAATAATTTTTTGATGTTCGAAACGATGGGTTTTAGGTTCAGGCGTCAGTGGGAACACCATCAGTTTCTTGGGTTGCTGGCATTTCTAGTTGACGAGTTCCAGACAGCGTGTATCACACAGTCTAAAGTCTACTGTTTGTTTTGGCTAAGACTGGAATGGAGTACAGAACTGTAAGCCCCAGGGTTTCAGCGGCAGCGACGTTGTTTCTACGGAGTGACAACCTCATGTCCAAACTTTCCTTTTACCCAGGTGAGTCACAGCGACAGGAGTGCTTCAGCCATAAATCTAACCCGGACCTCCCATATGGTTGGTAAGCATTCTACCGTTAAACAACTGCTAGACACCATCAATCATACAGATGACTACGTGTTTCATGCCACCTCAGATAACATCTCTCCAGGCAAGCGCATTAAGTATGCTATGTTCTTCATTTTAGTACATGTATATAGCACTGAAACCTCAAAGGACTTAACAAAGTTAACAGTTCAAGTGATCACTAATTTGAATGTTAGAGAGTGAGATCGAAGCAGCTGCACAGAAGATGATGTAATACAGTAATATAGTCTTTTTTTGCCTTCACAGGTAGACGTACGAATTCCGGATGTCTTTAAACAACTCCCGACATCAGGTAACTTGAAAGTATAAAACAGAGACCAATTTTGGGTGCAATTAAACAATAGTTCTTTCTGGTATGATGGAACAAATTAAAAAAAGTAATTTAGTAATAAAAGTATCCTTTTCAGTCTATTTTTTCGGTCATCCTGACTCAGTCAGTTTATTTCGTTCTTGAAGACTCCAATTCATTTCCTTTGTTTGATTTTAATATTTAACCCTTATTTTTTTAAAGATATATAGCTCAGGGGGATGTTTCGGCTATCGGGCGAAATAAGCGCCGATGGTGTTGTCTAGAAAGACAATGGAAGCTTCTAAATTAAACTGTCTAGCTGAAAAAAACACAATGACATTGACGTCGTACATCTGTCACTACAATTACTCATTTTTATATCATTTTTATCATTCTATTTTACTTCTGACACTAGAATTTTGTTCCAGGCGATCTATGAAATCAGATTTTCAGTTAATTAACTATTACTGAATTTCCATTTCTTCTTGGTTTATCAGTATACCGTGAATTATGGACTTCTTATTTAAATAATAACTTAATGATGAACTTATATTAAACAGAGGAACCCTTCAGCGTTGCGGCTCAAAAAGAAGAGCAGAGTAGAGTTTGAAAACAGGTACTTACCAGTGATATATCAGAAGGGTAAGTGCATTATACTACAAAATGGACGACAACTGTAAATAGTAAGACACTTTTTCAATGTTGGCTTTATTTTTAGCCTTTTGCTATCCCCGTTATAAGACGAATATGTATATAAAAGTTCGTTGAATAAATTTGATGTTTATCAGGTGTTGGTCTGTAGGAAATTCGATTAATTTTGATGTAGATTTTGGCATGAAGCCCACCTATAGGTACTACAGGAATCCAAAACAGAACTTTCGTGTTACAAGGCAGGCCTACTTATCATCCAATCATTGTGTTGCAATCCAGTGGCTGGAGAAGTGTCTCTCCTCTCAGTTCTTGATATGCCATGGCCACCATCCCGTGCAGCTGATTAGCATCAACTTTACAACCAACCAATAAGATGGAATCGATCAGCCATGATTCCTCACTAGAACTTCAAGTAATATCCATCCTACTACTCACTTCTGAAGACTTCCGAACTAATACGAAATGACTATCCAGTGATCTATGACTTTGAATGATTCTCTAACTGCTGTCAATTTTTGGTGAAAATCTATATTTGATTTTCTTGTTTCGTTCTAGTCAAGAACTCCTTATCAATACGATGCTATATCTCGACCAGGAACTTAACAGGGATCCTTTAGGTTCCTATGTGAGCTAGTAGATAAAGCAGACACTAGGTTATGCATAGTATAATAGTCCACGGATAATCCTAGCTTCTATCAATTCGCGTTGTTCTACACTGTTGTGCATTTCATTTGTTTCCTTTGAGTTCAGAGAGGACACACAGGAATTCAAACTTTTAAAATTTCATTCACCACGGTATTGCTTTCATACAGTGGATTTACTAACCTTAAGCCCAACCATTCTTCTTTCCCAAACTTACTGTCGGCTAACTCAAGATTAGGAATGCATCGGCTGGGAATCGAATCCATGTACCTTGAATAGTTAGGGAATATTATACCTCCGAACCACCTACTCACATTATGCGTTAACACATCTCATTTCACAAATCCTAATAAACTATTGAAAAGAAAATAAGGAAAACACTACAGTGTAACAATCTGACCGATTTCTCACCTGCAGGTTTTAATAAAAATAATGTGGGCGAATAAAACTGTAGAAAACTTGATTTAGAAAAAATATTTTTGCTGTATACCTTTTGCACTATTATATAGTTGTGAATTTCCCCTCCCTCTTTCCTGTCCACTTAATCAACATTATTTATTTACTTATTCATTATGTCATGGTAGACTAATGAACACAGAATTAGCCGAAGGAATATACACATATGCACATTAGACTGTCTCTTATTTCGATTAACAAAAATACGATCTAACTAACTAAAAATAGACAGTTGTTACCACCCACGCGGTATGATTAAAAATCGAATTGCATTGGATCAAGTCTTTATTTATTTATTTACTTGTTCTCATGCAGAAAAATTGAAACACATACACTGATACATATGTATAGCGAGCAGAATCTAATCTATTTTAAGATATTAACAAATTTTTATTTCAAAAATTAAATTATTTTCCAAATATTTAGATATTTCTCTTCCTCTGCTATCCCTTTGTTTGAGAAATATTTAATTTATGAATACTAATGGATATCAAATAACACAAATACCAAAATTGAATGAACGCTAATGGCGGGAAAATCCCTCAACAAATAAAAAATGAAGTTATGATATTACTGACCGACTATTTATGCTTCTGTCTCCTAACTAACTAACTAACAAACTAACTAACTAACTAACTAACTAACTAACTAACTAACTAACTAACTAACTAACTAACTAACTAACTAACTAACTAACTAACTAACTAACTAACTAACTAACTAACTAACTAACTAACTAACTAACTAACTAACTAACTAACTAACTAACTAACTAACTAACTAACTAACTAACTAACTAACTAACTAACTAACTAACTAACTAACTAACTAACTAACTAACTAACTAACTAACTAACTAACTAACTAACTAACTAACTAACTAACTAACTAACTAACTAACTAACTAACTAACTAACTAACTAACTAACTAACTAACTAACTAACTAACTAACTAACTAACTAACTAACTAACTAACTAACTAACTAACTAACTAACTAACTAACTAACTAACTAACTAACTAACTAACTAACTAACTAACTAACTAACTAACTAACTAACTAACTAACTAACTAACTAACTAACTAACTAACTAACTAACTAACTAACTAACTAACTAACTAACTAACTAACTAACTAACTAACTAACTAACTAACTAACTAACTAACTAACTAACTAACTAACTAACTAACTAACTAACTAACTAACTAACTAACTAACTAACTAACTAACTAACTAACTAACTAACTAACTAACTAACTAACTAACTAACTAACTAACTAACTAACTAACTAACTAACTAACTAACTAACTAACTAACTAACTAACTAACCAACTAACTAACTAACTAACTAACTAATTTACTTACTTACTTACTAAGTAGCTCACCCTTATTCACCAGTAAAATAACTTGATTTTCATTTTTTTTCGAATCACTCGAATGTATAATATTCTCGCTCTATTTACATCAAGATTGTTACCACCACTATACTATTCATTGTGATTCTTTGATTGATGCCACACAGCAATGCACTGACCAGTGACGCATGTTTTCTTTTGCATTACAAAGGAAGTCTCGACCTATGGCTCATTGGTCTAGGCTCTCAACTTCCAACCACAGCGTCATGGATTCGAACCATGTGATCAGTAAAACAATCAGTCTCGACGAAATAAGTTTCCTCCATCGCCAACTTTATGGTATTACAAGTAGTGTTTGAGTAACACTGATTTAACTGCAAAAAGTTAGTGGTAGTGTTTCCAATAACAACATATTCATCTCAAGGCAACATCAAAGTACGAGCAATAGAAGCAGACATTTGTTCAGCGACAGACAAAACATTTGACTCCACTAAATTTGTTCAACAACAAATTCAAACGAATATTTATTTCATCTCTAGAACTCAAGTTCACTTAATGTCAATTTCCTTTGTTTCCAAGTTCAGTGTTGAGTGAAGATTACTTGCACTTTTCTTTGCTTCAATGAATAAATATTGCCCCTCATAATCGACAGGGAAGCACAAAGATTTATTCAGCGGAGGAACATTTCTTTCCGATGATGAGCGTAGAATTACAATAGAATTATGTAACCGACATCAAGACAATAGAAATAACAGTGTAGTTTTATAACTCCATTATGGATAGTTTCATAAGGTGAAAATTACAATTCGGTTGTGCATCTACTTGAAAAGTGTGAAGAAGGTATTATTATTTCCTTTAATTCTTAGAGGAACATAGGACTTCAGCGGCGCGTCTCCATTGCCTTCTGTCTTCTGCCAACTTTTTCACCCCGCTTCAAGTCTGCCCACACGCTTTCATCTCCTCCTCACATAACTTCCTCCAAGTCACCCTTGCACTAACGACCAACTCGCCGCTTCCCTTTCGGATTCCACTCGAGCGATGGCTTGTCTAGTGATGTCACTTGATGGTTTCCTCAAAGTATGGCCAATCCATCTCTATTTCTTTCTGCCTATTTGTTTCACAATTGGTTCCTGCTGAGTTGGTTCACTCATTTCCAGAGATCCCTGTTTCTGATCTTTTCTGGCCGGCCATCTGATCTTCAGTAGTATCGAGCGAAGACAACTGTTAATGAAGGTCTCTAGTTTGTTTGAGATGCTCTTTATGACGCGCCAAGTCTCTGATCCGTATAGTAGCACTGACTTCGCATTGAAAATCCACATCTTATTTTTGATTTTGAGTGTTGTTGACGTCCACACAGACTTGAGAGTAATGAAAGCTTCTCTTGCTTTTCCGATTCTGGCTTTGATATCCTCGTCAGTCCTGTCCACCTGTAGTTGAAACGATGCTTCCCACGTGGGTAGGTGAAGGAGGTTGTTTCTTTCAGATCTAATAAGAATAGACTTGAAACTGAGGTAGAATAAGGGAGATGGTAGATTCCTTCCTGTGAAATCACTAACCACTAGGTGCACTATTCATTCAGCAGTAAAGACTTCTTCATTTTTTCATTTCACAGTAATATCATAGTCACAATATCACAGTCTGTACCAGATGATTTTACTTCGACACACAATAGTTGTAAAGGAATTTATAAGGAAAGTGAGATGAAAATCCATAAGGAATCCAATGATATTTGAAACACAATGGGTGCTATGTTCAAATTTCGGTGGGAATACCATGACTCCCCAGAAATGCAGATGCATCTAGTTGAGGAGTCTCAAATAGGATTTTGAATTTCACTACCAAATGCCATCAGACTAATAAAATCTAAAAGAAGTTAAACGTCGAAATCAGTAAACTCTTAACATGAGTTTCCTACAAGACGATGTATATTTCTGTTACTTTTGTGTTATTCCTTATATGAAGCACACTTTTGAATTTATTACGTGTGTGTGTGTGTGTGTAAGAAATAAAATAAAAATTAGTTAGGGTTATTGTTTACGTGTACGTCAGTGGCACAGTGGTAGAATTCTCCCCAACCATACATATGGTCTGAGGTTTGGTCTCCGGCCGACGCACCCCTTTACCTTGCTAAGCAAATAATAAGACTGGTGAAGAGGGAAGGTTGAGCATAAGGCCAACAACCCCATCCCGTAAAAATGAACACAACTGCTACCGAAACTTTAAGCCTCCAGCCTGAAGCCCTATGTTCCATCGGGAATGTATAGGAATAAAAAAAATTCTTTACGTCATGAAAATATTTTAAAAATCTGATGAGTAATCAAATGGTAACTTGGAATGTGGGTAAAGATTGGTAACTATTGACAAGGGTTGGGTAATATGAAATAAGATGTTAATGAAGACACGTGCCCAAAATAAATTAGGTTATAGATAGAAACAGTGGATAAAAGGTTGGTTAAGAGGAAGATCCTACTGAAAAGTCATATGAAAATCCAAAAAAGCACCATTAACAAAGTATTAGAACTCGGAATAATTCCTAAGGTAAACGGAGGGGACGGGGAAGTTTCTTCAGTTTACATAAATCAAGATTTTCCAACCGAATCTCTGAGGCTTTCTCAATGCAATGCACTTTTTGGATTTTTGTCTAACTGCTTAGTAACATCTTTCTTTTTCTCTACACTTCCTACCTGTTACATTGAACACTTGTGTCCATACTCTTTCGCTAACATGCTATTTTTGTGGGCGTCGCTCATATTACACAATTCTTGTCAATACTTACGGATCTTACGCCCCCCCCCCTCTCATGTTACAATTTCATTATTCATCACACTTTTGATGACGTAAACAATAGCCCTGGCTAATTTTTATTTTTGTTTGACAACCCTAATGTACACTCATACACAAAATAATTATATATAAATGCTATTGTACAGCTGAGTGAATGAATTCGTCGAAAAAAGACTCTTTACTGAACTTTGTTATTCTTATGCCCAAACAGCAATAAGGCTTAATATTTATTTTCCACTAAATACGTTGTATATGATTAAGCTGATATTTCATTTCCCAGCTGACAAAAAGCGTACCCCTGACTATGAGGAACAAGATACTATATGATAGGATAACTGATACCTTCCATGTTCAAGAAATTTATTGAACGTATGTTAAAGGCAGTTTCAGTTTTTACTGTATCCTATCTAAGCCAATTTCTGTTCAATCTTTGTGGTTTCTATCTTCTAGATTATTTTAAGTAACTTTAAATTTGTTAGTTAACCATACAACAATACTGATACAAAACACTGTATGTTATGACGTCAGTCATATGAAGATAATTAATAAACAAATTTCAATGAGAAAGCCATATGCTTTTTATAGAAGCCAAAGCACATCTTCTGTAAAGACACAAAAATACTAGACGATAAACAATCAATCGTTTTTATTGTTATTGCTGTTATTGTCAGATCAATGGGAATCAAGGCAACACTTTTACAAGACACTTAGCTTAAACGTGATTAAATATTCTGCCTTAGTGAAGTCTGTACTACGAAAGACTTTAGTGAAGAATCTCTTCTTTCTTTAATCATTTAGCTTTGGTTGTTGCGGATTCTACTGATCTCATAGAGGACTCCAATATCAGTTAACCTGAGTTAGAGAACCTGTGAAAACTAGGCAGTACAGAACAGACGTTTCGTCCTTACTGTTGAATGGTAGTGACACTGTATTTTAAGCCGGTGGGACCTATAATTCCTTATGATTTAAATATGTCTGACTCCTCCTGTGTTTACCTCTGATCAGTTTGTTATCATCCACACACTAACCAGCGGATATTTCGTGGTTACTATGACAGTGGTAAAAAAAATATTTTTGGAACGAAGCCAAAGGATCAACTGAACAGAATAACACGATATCATTTTATTGTATTGGTTTCTAGTCACCCTCTTATAACCCAATATTAGGTATACTCATGGAGAAATTTTGAATGTTCTTGCAAAGGTAATTTGTCAGTCAGCAGAAGACTTCAAAAATAATATTTAAAAATCCGTTTGGAGGCTAAACTAATGTATATTGTGCAGAAAGATCTAAGTTGATTAAAATGGTCTGGATCCTCTGGAAAAGGTGTTGCATAAGAAAGACAAGCGATGAATAAGTTGGAGAGAAATAATCAAAATGTCGCGTATTAATGTAGTGGGTTTAACTCGAACGATAAAAAGAGAACGAAACAGATTATAGCATACTGAAGAAGAAGATTGTGTGATCAAATAAAAGAAAGAGTTCCCATGTAGAGTTACCAGAACTGATAACAGCTTCTTTTTGAACGCATAAATTGGATTTTAAACGTCTGACTGCAGTTACTTTGGCAAACTTGAGAAATGAACCACATTACCTACTGACTATCCTAAAGAACTTCGAAATGTCTACTTAGGGATCCGTATCAATGAGATACCAGTCAATAGCACCATTAAAACAGTTTCTTTCTTGAGATGCAGGCTTTTCAGGGCGTGTTCAGAGGATTTAACTGTGCCTATCTTTCCATGCTTCAAATGTAACTGCTACCGCAGATGCATTTAAAGTTGTATACACAATTAGAGTTGACTTGTATACTTTAGTTGTTGGCTTCTGACAGCACCAAAGAGCATTTTGTTCGATAAATGAGAACCGAATAAGTTGCAGGACAGTTTCTGACTAGTGAAGTTTTGAATCTTCTGTTGACTGTTCTCTTAAAATTATCACGGTTCAAAATCAAGTTGTGTGGTAATAGGACTCCTGTTCTCTGACCAAATAAGCAATTTTCTTCTTCAGTACTGCAGACAATGAATGTCCACTTTTCCCTCTTATGCCTTTATTACCTAAAATTGAGCACCCGATATAGGGATGACATTGTGAAACTGTACACGATGAGCTCGAAAACATCACATCTGTAAGGATAGTGTATAACATTTTCCGGATAGACGATTCCACAACCAGGTTTTTAGTCTGATTACTTAAAGTGAAGAATTTGTTACGAATTAACATCAACCAGAGAATCAATGAAAACCAAGGAGCACAGGACAGTTGTTTCCTACTAGTTTGGAGCTCTTCAGTGGTGCCCTCAGCCGAACCAACGAACTTCAAGTTACAACACGAGCTCATCTACAAACTAGTCAATGGGTTGGCATTCAGTGGGACCTGAGCAATCACGTTTCAAATTCCCAGTACTGTATCTTACACTGATTACATCTGAGACAACCATGTAACTTATGTGATTAGGTATACGTTATGTTGGTCGATTTGTCTGCTTACCTACCTCTCTGTTTTCATTTTTTAGTGTCCATCTGATGGGAATATGCGTTATCTTTTCACTGTCATGAAAAAAATAATAATGTTTTTAAAGATGTTTATCTATTTGTAACTGTAAATGCAGATAGAAAGAAAAAGTATTCACTATTCGCAATTGCAGGGTTTCAGAAATGTCCCCCTTAATATAATAAATCAATAAATTTTCAAAAGAATGGGTACTGAACAAAGAGTAATCTTTTCAATAAATTCATCATCAGGCTCTACAGTTATATATACATTATAGTGAATAAATGGATTAGTGTTATGAACAACATCAATGTTTAAATAACATCAAATCAATAATACTGATAGATTACAGCTGAATCATATCAACATGAAATAAGCTGAATGTCAGAAACAATTAGGAAAGATAATATTACAAATTCATGAATTTATAGTCTCTACTGAAGGCCGGCCAGGGCAGTAGTAGGGGCTGGCTGAACTTGCTTTTTTGCACACACAGAACTGGTTGTTTGAGATGAATTGCAATCGCCTCTGCCATTTGGAGCATGCGGTGCTTCGATGATTTTGGCAATTTATTAGGCTCCCGGTAGATTATAGAGAAGGATTCTCCCACGCTGGCTTTGTGGCCGGTCTGCACTAGATGGTCCAATATCGAACTGTTGATGGTTTTCACTACACCATACTTAACCATAGTGGGATATGTTCTTGAGCACGCAAAATCAATTTCTTAGAGCAACGACCGAAGTATAAAGCTATTAAGTAAAGTGTGAAATTTGAATAAAACGCCTTTATGCATACAGTCAGATAGCATGAAGGTATTAATACTCTTTTAGTCAGCTCACCAAGGTTCTGCTCTTCAAGTTATGCAAGTATTTAAGGTGACTTTTCATTCTGACAGGAGAGATAAAGAGATAATTCACGGAAGTAGAAAGCAAGGCATAAATTTGTAATTAGAGTTTTTCTTAACGACTGTTTTGATTCACTCGAGTCAGTGAGTTAACTGTGAATAACCTATTCATGTTAGGAATTGCCGTTTTGATATGTAGAAGCCCTGTTCATACTAGCATTAGGTATCAACTTAGAATCATACAGCTAGAACATTACAAAATAATGTGTAAAATACTATATATACTGATTTCTTTGCGTTCCGAGTGAAACATAGTGTCTGAACCTTAAGCTCTGAAGGCTCAGCATCGTGTGTTTTTTCACGAGGTAGAATTGCTAGTCTTATGTCCAACTTGTTTCTTCTTCCGGGATTACTTCCGGCTAGGCGAAGTTGAACAGTAAGTTGGCCAGAACTCGAACCCGGACCACATGAGTATTTGGCGAACATTCAACCCCTGAACCACAGGATCACTGTAAAAGCTCTGCTAACGTTCAAAACAGAACAGGTTACAGGAGAAATGTTTCAATTAATAGTGACTAGATGGCACTAGTAAAATTGTCTAAGTATATATATCATTGGGGATATCATTGTCTCACACAGGAATTTCAGGCAGTGAATCTTTTTCCGAACACATGACATTTTCTGGCCACTCCGATAATGACATCTTAAGGAACTTATCCCTTGAGTGGTTTATTTATTAAAAAACATCCCCCTATGAAGAACTCATCTGCAAGCAAAATTTTATTGAAATCAGAATGCTGTTTCTGACAGATAGACACAATTTACTCAGACTTGCATTTTTCTACTCTGTGTTGAAATGTGAAACAGAAAATGTGGGAAATCTAAATCAGTATAAAAGTTGGCTATGATTCTTCCAACCCAACAACCGTTATTTATGATAAAAAATATCTCTGTAGTAAATAACAGTATTTAATTTAAATCACATTTTGAAACAGTGGAAAAGATTGCTAGATCAAAGGGACACTTTTGGTGTAGATTGTTGTTCTCTGACCTAAATGATTTAAATGCGAAGGTTTCATTGTCCATCTGGATAATATATTCAGCGCTAACTTTAATATTGGCTGCAAGTTCTGCTTGAATTAGAACTATTTTCTATAACAACAAATAGCTCCTGCATACATTGTATCCATATACATATAATTCATCCCACTAACTTATGCACATTTTTTGTATACCATGAACACTATCGGTTTGCTGATCTTCACATTATTGACATACCAGTAGTTAGTAATGTAAGCGTCATGTGAATGAAGATCATGAGATTGTGAAAAATAAGAATAATTAGGCGACAATCTCTGTACAGTAGTCAATTATTGACAGTTTTTTTTATAGTAATAATCGTTCATTGATATGATATGACCAAAGGGTAAACTTGTAAACATGCTAAATCTAAATGAGCAAAGAATGGCACTGGTGGTTGTAAAAGCAGCTTAAACAACAGCGCCTACTTCACATAGCAATGGTTATGCAGCGAGTGATTCATTGCGATAAACAGCTTAAGCATAAACTGTTAACTAAAGCATTTAGAAATATAGCTAAGTATTTTAGGAGTGTATAGAACAGCTGAACAAAGTAAACGCATAACAGATATGTCGTAAATAAGCTTTGAAAGTAGTTTTGAATCATAAATCGGAAAAGAAAAGAGAATCCCTTAAAACGAAATGTACTGGACAGATTCAAACCGACGCACACATGAGTTGCTTAGCCTGTGACTGCTAAATCTCCTCATAAACGCGTTGTTTAACTTCTGTCGATCAAACACATGTATAGCAGCCTCTATTACACATCATAGATACTTTCAACTCTACAAAGGTAAGAATGGTTGACCCCACCTGAGAAGATAAGTAATTTAGAAAAAAGCTCAGCAATTGCAATGCATGCGCTAACACACAACCACACAATAGGGTGGGAGAGGGTTAAAATTCTAAAAAGTAATCTAGATAGGTGAAGAGAGAGGTTGATTAATGAATCCTTCTTCATCGAGTCTACAACCAACACATGCAATAAGAATGACTCATCACTCATACCTGAAATATGCAAAATACTATTACCAATCAAATCAAGTGAAAAGCAAGAGAAAAACAATGGAACTATATAAATGAATTTAGGAAGTCGTGTGATTACCTTGATATGATTATGAGCAATAAATTGTGCTCGAAACGTCATCAGTAAACATTACTGTATAATACTGTGAGGTAGTAAACAGTGCTCAGAAAATTGCGCTTATATAGTTTTCACACAGGCAGTTCAAGTTAAAACAAAATAAATGTATGCAGAAAATGGTAAAGGAGTTACATAATAAAGACGAGATGTGCGTTAGATGCATAGTGACTAGTAAGTTAGGTAACAATGTACTCAGTTGAGCTCAAATCATAGAAACAAGAGAGAAGCAAAATTACAGATTATAAAAGGGAGGGTGAGGTTAAAGACAAAGATTACGTAATCAGATGAAAAAATGGCATCCAGTTACCAAGGCAAGGAAAGACTAATAACTGCTTCTTTCTGAACACATAGATCTGGTTTCAAGCGTTTCATAGAAATTGCTTCAGCAAACTTAAGGAGAATTGAGCTCTTTTGCCTATTGATAATTTTGAACGACTTTTCGACGTCCACTTCATGACCTGTGTCGAGGAGATGCCTGGCGATGGCACTGTTTAAAGCATTTGTGTAAATTGTTATATTGAGACCTGACAAAGACTCAGGTGTGGTGCTGATGGACAAAGAGGACTACATCGCAAAGATGAAAGCTGTGTTAAATGACCCGTTGAGGTTTAAAGTTGACAGTTGCCAGAAAGATAAGACAGATGCTGTCGAAAAACGTATCACAAACGCCTTGAGAGATCTCCTAAAGAAGAAATTGATTGACAACAACACGTACAATGATTTGAAACCCCGAGGGTCCCGCTTGCCACACATGTATGGCGTTCCGAAGATACACAAAGAACAAGTCCCCCTGAGACCCATACTTTCGATGATCAACTCGCCCCAACATAAGGTGGCACGTTGGCTTGCGGAGAAGTTGGAACCTATTCGTCAACGGCTAGGCGTGCACACGGTGAAAGACTCATTTCATTTCTCTGAAAGTGTGAACCACATGAACGTTCTAAATAAATTCATGGTGTCATTTGATGTAACCTCCCTATTCACAATGATTCCAATCAATGAAACTATTGAGATCATTTGTCAGCAGTCCGATCTTCTCCCACTCCCAGAATCGGAATTCAAACGCCTACTGCTTATGTGTACCATGGATGTGCAATTCCAATTTGACAACACGTTTTACCGCCAAATAGATGGTGTAGCTATGGGCAGTCCACTTAGCCCTGTTCTAGCAGATATATTCATGTCAAACCTTGAAAGAACAAAGTTGAAACATGCAATCGACGAAACATCTTCCTACTGTCGTTATGTTGATGACACATTTATAGTGTGCAAAAATGAAAGTCATGCTTCACACTTACTAAGATTATTCAATGGTGCACACGCCAATATTGACTTCACTATGGAACATGAAAGTGACGGAAAGTTTCACTTCCTCGACATCGCCATGGAACGCCTAGAAGACGGTAGTCTTCAAAAGTCAATTTATCGAAAGCCCACATGGAAAGGACAATACTTGCATTTTAATAGCTTTTGTCCAAATAGCTTTAAACGTGGTCTAGTCAAAACTTTGTACTATAGAGCGAGGAGAATATGCTCTATAGAGAAACTAGAGGAGGAGTTTGAGTTCCTTGAAAATATTTTGAAGAGAAATGGGTATCCTCAAAGGTTCATCAACAAGTATGGAAGATCTGAAGTCACAAAAGTAAAACAAATCACAGTGGAAAAAAAGCCAGTCTACGTTCAGCTTGATTATAAAGGTGAAAACATTGCAGCGATGATCAACAGAAGGCTGAGTACATCACTAGCCATAGCCTATCCTGCAGCTAAGCTCGTTCCCGTCTATCGAACAACTTGCTCTTTGGTGCAATCAGAAATCGATAGATTTCCTTCTCATGTTAACTCCAACTGCAGTTACATTGGAAGAACAGAAAGAAGGGCATATCTACGATTTTCTGAACGCATACCAAAAAGCTTACGTCTAAAGGGAACAAATGCTTTAAACTGCGCCATCGCCAGGCATCTCCTCGACACAGGTCATGAAGTGGACGTCGAAAAGTCGTTCAAAATTATCAATAGGCAAAAGAGCTCAATTCTCCTTAAGTTTGCTGAAGCAATTTCTATCAAACGCTTGAAACCAGATCTATGTGTTCAGAAAGAAGCAGTTATTAGTCTTTCCTTGCCTTGGTAACTGGATGCCATTTTTTCATCTGATTACGTAATCTTTGTCTTTAACCTCACCCTCCCTTTTATAATCTGTAATTTTGCTTCTCTCTTGTTTCTATGATTTGAGCTCAACTGAGTACATTGTTACCTAACTTACTAGTCACTATGCATCTAACGCACATCTCGTCTTTATTATGTAACTCCTTTACCATTTTCTGCATACATTTATTTTGTTTTAACTTGAACTGCCTGTGTGAAAACTATATAAGCGCAATTTTCTGAGCACTGTTTACTAATTGTGGAAATTTCTGTCAACTGACAACATGTAAAATTGGCAAGTATGTTAAAACATGTCTGTACTTAAACCTCATAATTTATTTAGGCTGTAAGCAGCTGATGAGAAGCCAACGAAATAAGTGATGGTACCATATTATTCTGCTAAAACTGTAGTTCATGCTTTGTTCAAATTCATTAAGTGGAATAAATTTATGAAATTTATGAAAAAACGCCTCCCCAGAAAACATTTGGTTTTGCTTTGTTTATATTCACAAAGGGGAATAAATGTATTTAGTTTAATTTTATTTAATGTAAAACACAGTGAGATGGTAATACTGACGTTTTTACCTACTGAATAAATTTTCTGTAGGTTTCTATGTTCCTACAGCTGGCCTTCATCACTATGGTACATCTACAGACTAATCGCTTCTTTTAAATCCAAAATATGTCTTTTAACATCATTTTGAATTACGTGACTGGTTAGCTAATCAAGTTACACCCAAATCTCCTGACAGAGTTATTATTATTATCATAGTTAGGTAACTAAAATACCGAAGCGAAGAACCGATTTCTTTAATTTGTATTATTTAACTGTTGAGAGCACAGATGCGTTCACAATCAAAAGCTTAATTTCTCAGTAATTGTTGTATAAAAGCAAGAGCTCTATCATAAACTCTATTCCTTTTTGATAAGTTAATTTACCGTAATTTTAGGCTGAAAATAATTTTCTCAGTTCTAAGCAGAGTGACTGATATATCTGACCTGGTAATGTATTGCCATAAGAATAGCTTTCATTGGTTGTAGGATTTCATCATGAGTTGACATTGGTTAGAGAACCATTGGAAAACCAAATGGGAGTAACGTCAGAGAGCTGTTTCCTCCATCCTACTCTGGGATTATTCAGCAGTAAGCACCCACTACCAGGATTTCAAAACACGACCTTTCAGTTACAAGGCGAGCTCGTAAACCATCAAGACACTGGGACTCGACTCATTGGCCAGTTCATGAATTCGAACTTCTGGTAATTCACGAAATAGTGTGACCAATGGCCAGAATCATCGTTGGCGAGTATTTGTCCTCACACCCGACCTGCTATAGGTGGATACTTACTTGGGTTTTAGGAAGAAGTTGTGACCAGTGGGATACAGCATGTAGGGTGTGAGAACAAATACTCAGCAGTGATGACGTTGGATAGTGGTCGTACTATATCGTGAATTGGAGGAGTTGGAATTCATGAGGTGGCCACTGAGTTGGGTCCCAGTGGCTTAGTGGTCTACGAGCTCGCCTTGTAACTGGAAAGTCGCGGGTTGAAAGCCTGATAGTGGTTGCCTACTGCTAAATAATCCCAGAGTAGGATGGAGGAAATAGCTCTCTGACGTCCCTCCCATTTGGTTTTCCAATAGTCCTCTAACCAATGTCAGCTCATGGGGAAATTCAGGGACCAATGAAGTCAAATCCTTGCAAACCAACACCTGAATAGGAGTACTTAGTTTGAACAAAGCATTAACAGTGATACATGGAGTATAATAAAAAAACAAAGTTTCCATTTTGTTTCATCAGTCTATTTCCTGTCAACTGCTTGCAGCTTGAATAATGAAAGGTAACAGTCACATTGAAAGTATAACATATTTTGCTACACTGGAGATAAAATAGTGATGGAACAGTAACTAAGGCTGAATATGCTTGAAAGGTGAATCAAAATGTAAAGTCAGTCAAATATGGAGATATTCCTGTAGTTGTAAATGCGATATGATTGAAGTTTCTCGAAAAAAGTGATTGCTAAAAGTAGCAACAAAATATTGAGACTCATAAATTACAAGACCACGTAAGTCATCAGAAAGTTGTTAATAAACAAATGAAATGCGATTTTTTTTATTACAGCTTGATTCCACACCGTATATTTTGGTAGAGGTATGGATTTTCAGCATGTGATATCAGTAGCCCAAATTTTGCAGGCCGACCATAGATATCAGGTGTGCGTCGGCAGGGGATCGAACCTCGGACCGTGTGCATGGTCGGCGAGCGTGCTAACCGCTGTGCCACCAACGCACACGATGTATATGGTGAACTAAGCTCATTTACTTAGAAATCAGAAACATGAAGCATGGCGTTTAACGAGTGATTTGACTGAGCACGTATGAAAAGAAATCACCACTTACATTTAACACTAGGTGAAGTATTTAATTAGAGTTAAAAGCCTAGTTCCCAAAGTACAGAAAGACTTATTATAGCTTCTTTTTGAATATATAAATCAAGTTTTAACTGTTAGATAGCGATGGCTTCCAGGGACTTCGACGGGTTCGAACTCATTTGTATGTTTATTATCTTGAAATAATTTAAGATGTCTACCTGGTATCCTTTATCAATCAGTTATCTCGTGACTGAGTTTCCCGAAAAATTACTTCCTCTTAATCTCAGAATTTTGCAGTTCATGTTCAGAAAATCGAATATGAGCTCTCCGTTCTTTTCTTCCAACGTATCTGCTTTATCAGCTGCATGTAAATTGATAAACACAGTTGGAAGTATGTTGACTATTAACTGTCTGGCACACAAGAATCAGTATTATCTGCCGAGAATATCCTGACTAGTGACTTCTTGAGTCGTCTGTCCATCATCTCTGCGATGTACTCACTACAAGCATCTTATTCGCTGTGGTATATTTTGCTCTTTTTGCTTCCATTTCTTCCAAATCCGTCTATCAATCTTTGCCGATATTCGTTGTTTGATAGACACTTTTCTATGATCCTCAGCTTTTCCTCCTCCGATTTATCACTAGTACATACCATTCAGATTCCCTAAGGAAGATTTCTGTATAAAATTTCTTAAGTACTAAGGTTTTACCTCAGAAATAAGCGAGAATAAATCAACTGAAAGGCAGGTTTTACACCGCTTTTGAGTTATAGAATTTCGTTAAGAGTTTTCTATCCTCTAACTTTAGGTAATGTAATGGAAGACTTTGTAGAAAGGGCATTTTTAAGTTCGAGGTGTAGAACCATTCAATAACAAATGATTAGCTAAAATTAGAGTTATAGTATACGAGTCTGGAAAGTACCATTTTGTGCAGCTTTATGTGATAGGATAGTCTTTTTTTACACAAATATACCAAGTGGGTAAATCAGGAAAGTGATAGTGAAAGAATGTGGAAATTGTTTCACCGAAGGATCAGGACTCATGTAAACGTTATAACTCGGTATGGTGGTCAAAAATTGATTGCTACCATTCCACATAATCTTGAAGAATATCAACATCAACCAAGTGAATTCATATGTTTTGTAAGAATTTTCGAAATGTTTTAAATAATTCTACCTTCAAAAATCAATGCGAGTTGCTTGATAGTTATTTTTCACATGAATGAGGAACTAGTTTGTAAATTCTAAACAAAACTGGTGAAAAGTTTTCAACACTCCAAGATTCGACCAGAGTGGTCTTAAAAGTGCTAAATGCTTATGGGAAAATTTAGAAGGCAAGCGCCTGAAATTCACGAAAGGACACCGACTGCTTTCAGCTTTGAGAATGACTGAGGTGGGATTTTATCTCATTGGCTTCCTTTCCAATTGTCTGTAGACTGAACAACAAATCCAGCACAACTGATGTACAAAATGAACCTATTCTATATCCCATAACAGACTAGCTGAAATATAATACATGGACGAATATTGTACACAATGCTCTGAAACAGAACAAGCTAAGATTTATGTAATAATGAAAACAAAACACGTAGTTCAGTGAAGAATCTCTTTTCGGCGAATTCATTCACTTAACTGTACAATCGCATATGTATATATACTTGTTCTTATAGGTGTGTGTACATTGAGTTTGTCTGATAAGAATAAGAATAAGTTAGGGTTATTTTGGAGGAGAATTTCATCATGAGCTGACATCAGTTACAGAAACAGTGCATAGACTGAGAATACTGGACAGCCATTTAGTCCCAGTTCGGGACTCTTCATCAGTACGCACCCACTGCCAGGATTCCAAACCAGGACCTTCTGGTTACAAAGGGAGCTCATATACCATTAAGCCACTGGGACCCAATTTAATGGCCAATGAATTCTAACTTCTGCCAATTCACGACATAGCGCGAGAGCTAGTCAATGTCTTCGGTGAGTATTTGTCCTCACACCTAACCTACTGCACCTTTCTGGAAGAAAACAAACACACAAACATCATGGCAGTAGAAGTCGACTCGATTGTTACCGTGATATTAGAAGTGGTTGGATGAATTTCTTTTGTATATATTACTCTGGTTTTGCCAACTGAATAGTTAAGGCTTCAGCAATACAAAAGAGACGAAAGCGTATTGCCTTTGGTAGGTTGCTCTTCACTTTGTAGATCATTTTGAAGGAGAGGATGTTTGTGGAGATGGAATGACCTGTGTTGACAAGATTTTCGATCATTGCACCCCTTATACAGCCACTGTTACCCTTTTGTAGCCATTTGATATTCATCAAAGCTTTCTTTTTAGAATAAATGTATTATAATTACTAAAAATTATTGAGACTATGAATAAGATTATTATACGAAATAAAAATTCGTGCGAATCACATTAAGCGTTAAATGATGTGTAAAAATATGAAGGGCTCCATATTTCTATCCAGTAAATATTACTAATTCACTGTGTCAAATATCCAGTATAAAAAATAAAGTGGAATTACACATATATACCAATTTAGGTTAAGTCTAGACGACGACTGTCTGGTTATTCCTGGTACACATCAAAGAAAAAGAAAATGTGGCAATAAAAAAAGACCACACGAGTTTATACTACGACGTTAGGTAAGATGGGAAAGTTTAAGTTTGGTAAGAAAACATAGACTCATTAGACAATCACCTCTCCTACATTATGAAAGCAGTATGAGTATTAAGAACTGTTTACACCTGTAAAAAAATACTGTCTAATTCCATAACTATAATGGACATTTGAAAGTAACAGATGCCTAAATTGCAGTGCCATAATTTGCTTTTAATAGCCTAAAAGCAACTGAATCTTCAGTTCTAAGGGATTCACGATTAATTTCTATGTTTATCGAAAGTATTTTGAATCTCCCATTGACTAATTATGTTGGACTAAAATGGTTGACATCGTGACTAAGTAGCCAGGTAGATAAAGCTTCGGTGTTTGACACATGGACGATGGATACAAGCCTCGTTAGGAAAACACCACCACTCACTGCAAAATCGTACATTCGAAGAAAAGCGCATCCCATATATTGCTGCTAGCTGTCGATATTTTCTTGGGTTTATTGTTGTACATTCACCTGAAACGCCCACGTCGTGTCCAGTACCTGTCAGGAATTCAGAAACGAAAAATTTATGAATGTTTGATTCTTCAGTGCAAAACTTATTTATAATATGTCCTTGGAAATGACACATATTCCAGCTCTTTGCCCCTCCCATGTGCAAGTCTTGACAAATACAAGTTGTTTGATACAATGTGAGATAATATGAGATGCTTATCTCTAAGTTTCCGTTGGCTTCAGTCATCGCTGTTTGATGCACATTGGCCATTGTGGCTGCTAATTTTTCCATTCATTATGTTTTCCTAAAATAAGGTTTACAGTAGTTATTCTACGTAAGTTTCCGGACAGAAACTATTGCAATGAAGGTATCATCCAGTGCGCTGCTGTCCTATGGAAAATCTTTGTTAGAACCTTCCTGCTTTTGTAAATATCAGTTAATTACCTATTCAAAGATACGTAATTATAATGTTGTTGTCTCTTATTAAGGTGCTTCACAATGCCTGTTATTATCAAATACAAACGTATAGCCAATGTTTTGTACATCGATGCTGAACCAATAATTGGAACAAATATAGTTGCTTACATGTATGCTGTGAACTTAGTCGCATAACAAAAACAGATAAGACACAGTCAACATGAGGCGTAACACTACTACTCACTAGTATAAAGTATTACATTTAATGTCTGGCATGGATGAGTGCCAATCACCACATATTTGTTTGATGTTGAGGATTCTTGTTTAATTGAAATGACAAACTTTTGGAGCAGAGGAAAAATTCAATAAAAACCCACTGAAAGTTACAAAAGTGATATGCCTTGAAATTATACTGGCTTTTAAAATGAATTATTTGTATACACTGAATTTGATTGAATGTCATTCACAAATAACGAATCCATAATCCCATCAGAAATGGGATTCAAGGACTTCAGGTTACATGGGGAACCCGTTTTCCAATCTTCCCATTCAGTTTGTATTCTGAACTAAAATCAGTCAAATCCTTGCAAACCAAAATTTGAAAATTGATCTAATAATCACTAATGAATAACTGCAGATCGGAATGCCCGGAATTTCAATGAGGAGTCGTGAATTAGCTAGTTGTGAGGAGATATACACACTGGCTATTGCACTATGTGTCACAAATTAGCAGAAGTTAAAATTCAAGGATCACTCTATTCAGTTCCAGCATTTGAATGGTCAACGGGATGGTGGAGTAACTTGCTGAAGAGTCCCCAGATAAGATGAAAAAGATATCAAGGATTGTGTGATTTCTGACATTCCCCTAATTGATCTTAGTTCGTAGTTTGACTTGTGATCGACCTAATCATCACAAAGCAACTCTTGCATATAGTGTTATAATAGATAACTATTTACAAGTATCTAATTAGAAAAGGCATATTCCTTTGCTTAATCCAGTGGCTACCGTATAATGCTACTTTATTCATTTCCAGGTGGTTAAAAACAAAAATCACCCGGACTGGCATTAACTCTTACATTGAACCCTAAAGCGTAAACATACACCAGTTGGTGTTTCTATGACTGGGACAGTTAACAAGAGGTATATTCAACGGCAAAAAATGAAATAGCAATCCGTGATAAGTACTGACTATGATTTATTTACTCTGAGAATACACGGTCACTTGAAATATGAAACGAAATAATTAAAAGTCAATACTGTTAGTTTTGGAAAAACATTCTTAAAAACCGTTTCCGGTTTGGACGAATGAGTTATAATCAGGGGAATTCAAATCATTTGAATATAATAACAAAACAGAATGAGTTTGATTACAGTGTTTTTAGCGATGACTAACCGTCGGTGATAACGATAACAACAAATAATATAACATGCTGATATGATAGTAAAGATAATTCAAATAAACGAAGCATAAATATACATGGTGTAATTAAAATGAGCAAAGGCAGAGATATGGAAATTGGGACTGGCCTTTAACAAGTTAAGGCAGACAGAGAATGCATGTTTTTTTTGTTAATACATCAGTTCAGCTTTGTATAATAGGATGTTTATAGTTTCATTCACTCATGTATAGGAAACATGACTATATACCGTTAGGTGGAATTTTAAGTTCTTGTCTTTTAAGAGGAAAGGTTAATTAATATCAATACATTGTTAGATATGTAACAGATGAAACAAAGTGACTCAAGTTTATTGTTTACAGACGGCACATTTCTGTGATGATTCGAAATCTAATTGGTAAAAATGGAGTGTACATGAAATTTAATCGCATTAATTAACCTTATATACACATCATTGGTATAAATTTTCAAAATTTACTAAGGACTCTCACCGACTATCCAAATAGTCCGGGGTTTGATCCCTTACCGACACACACACCTGATATCAGTTGGTCGGCCTGAAAAATTTGGGCTACTGATATCACATGCTGAAAATTCCATACTTGTACCAAAAAAAATCTCCAAATTTTTGGTTTATACGGATTTTGCTTAGTTTCCGTGTAGATTTTGTCACAAATCGACATCATTTACACAATTATTGAGAACACGAAAGCATCAGATACCTGTTTCACCCTTGTATGAGACCCTTCAGCAATACGTATCAGCAACCTCACCGTGTAGTGAACCTAGAACCTTCAGGTTACAAGGCAAGCACATTACTATTTAACTAGTGGGTTGGAATTCGATAATATCTGAGTTGTTACTTTTGCCAACCTACAGTATTCTGTGACCATCTAACTAAGAGGAAGTATTCATCCGTCATTCTTTATATGTCAGTGATTTTCTAACTAATAACAGTTCGTGACAAAATCTACAGTGAAATCAGTCGAAGTTCTTGTAAATCCAAGACCTGAATATCAATCAGGATGAATATGCCTTAGTTCTTGTGAGAAGTCATCGACGACTAGCTCCACCAATTCGAGTATGAAGCAGATGTTCATCGATAGCAGTGGTCCACAGGAGCAGGTAGATTGATAAATATAGAGTCGGCTGACTTCGAGACCTCTTTCTTCAGATTTTTCGATAATAAAGGTTGTCTGGAAAGCACTATTGTCAACAATACTCTAACGAATATCCTCTTCATTGTCTGTGAGATCCTTCTTTCATAGATGTCAGTAGATGCATAACCTTTGAATTCAAAATTCATAGGCAGCATTTGCTTGGTTACAGACGTTACATGCCATTTCATAAATTTTAATTGTATATTCTTGTCCGCCAAATGTAGTGGAAATTGATTTTCCATGAGGATTTTTCTGATAAGATTGAACTCTTCCTCCACAGCATCACGATAACGCATGTGCGGAATGCAAATGGCAGATGATCAAATCAGGTTTCGTTTACGACCAGTAGAAATGTGTCCGCCAATAACCATTCCATAAACTGATCCTTTCAGAATTCTGTCAATCCTTCTTTATAACTTTGCTTCGAAATAATGAATGTTAGACTCATTTCGACAGTGAAGTTCATCACTGAATGACAACCACTAAATGCATTGAATATATTATTCAAATAGTAACCATCACCACTAATTTATTTTTTTATTTTATTTTTGATTACAGCTTGATTCCACACCGTATATTTTGGTACAAGTATGGAATTTTCAGCATGGATATCGGTGGCCCAAATTTCGCTGGCCGATCATAGATATCAGGTGCGCGTCGGCAGGGGATCGAACCTCGGGCCATGCGCATGGCCGGCGAGCGTCCTAACCACTGTGCCACCAACGCACATGTACATACCTTATATACGGTTGTAAAACTTAAACTGCTGACTTCAACTGACCATTTTTCAGGCTGGCCATAAAATTGTGTGCAAGGAAAGCACCCAAAGGAGATCCAGTGGTAATACCATGTTTTTGTCTTTAGACTATTTGATTGGATGTAGATTTTTACAGTCAATGTACATCTCAATTGGCGATCTTTCAAATATATAATAGATATCGTGATATTCAGCTTACTGTCATCAATACAAATGTACATATGACATTTCGATAAATAAATAAAAAACAATGAATCGATGAATTTAAAACAAGATTAATGATGTGCTTTACATTGCTTATTTTTAATTTATCGTCACCAGGGGTAACTGGCGTCGTATCAATCTAATTGTGCCTTTTCTTCTTCACTATAGAATACTTTAACATATTATCATTGTTATTATCATTATTATTATTATTGTTACTATCATCATCACCATTATTTTCATCGATTATGTATCATGAATTTCAATCTTGGTTTATTTTATTTAATTATCAAAAATAAATAAAAACAGCTGTTTGTATTCTTGTTTTAAAAGTATGGTTACTTTTTTTTATAATTTGTAATCAAACCACGCAAAATCGACGTATTATTGCGTAGATATGATAAATGCTGTAAGCGTGGAACACAGGCGTGTTTACTTTATTGACTTTTACAGATACTTATGAGAGTGAATTGTTATATACGATAAAATTACTAGAAACTCCTCAGTGAGATCCATCCAGTCGATTGTGAGGATGGCGACCCACCGGTGACATGGGTTAATGGTCGCGCTAAATCACGAATTGGTAGAAGTTAGAGTTCATGGCCTGGCCATGGAATCAGGTCCCAGTGACTCAGCAGTATACGAGCTTGCCTTGTAACCAGAAGGTCTGGGTTCGAAACTCACCCAGAAGATGCGTAGTGCCCATGATTCCCAAACTAAGATGGGGAAACAGCTGTCCAGTACTCCAGTGCTGGTTTTCAATGGTTCTCTAACTGATAACAATCAGTGATCAACTCGTAAAAACAAATCTAATCCTTACAAATTAACTATTTAAAGTAATTTTAAATACAAATAAACATTCAGAGAGGATATTTAAATCAATTCTTAAGTAGATACCACCATCAGAAAATTAGGTCCAACCTCTGTGGTGTTTTTATGGATTCACATATCTGAAGAGTCCCGAAATAGGATAAAACAGTTAGCTGTTCAGTAGTCCAAGGTTTTCATAAGTTCTCTCAGTGATATTGGATAGCGGTAAAATCTACAATAAAACTCATTGTGGATTAAATTAACATTTACAGAAATAAATGATGAAATAAAGTCAGTGATCTGGTAATATCTCTGCATGTTGGACATATTGGTTAAATATTCTAGTATGAAAATATGCACTTTACTTCTGAAAGCGTACAAACATTAAAGGCTTAACAAATGGATTAATATCAGTAAAAAGTTTGAGCATTGTGGATTAGATCAAATAAAGTATAATTATATTTTAATAGTTTACACACAATGATAAGTTTTGTTATTGGTAATATTTCGAGCAAAATTACTGCCCGTGTTCACACCACTGTTGGAATTGTTTTATAAAATAAATAAAACAATTCCAACAGTGTAAACTATTAAAATATAATTATACTTTATTTAACAAATGGAAATGCATAGAAATACTAAATGTAGTCGAAAATAATTCGAAATAAAAGATAATATTTCTAATTTAGATGATTGTGTCCCCTTAGCTGGATAGCTTAACTGCTCATAGAACACAAATAATACTAGAAACTCAAAGTATGAATGAGATCAATGCAAATGAATGCTGAAATGTCCTCAACACTCGCCATCCAATAACCGTCACAATTATTCACAAAGTAAACCACATTGGTTTACTGTTTTAGTTGCACAACTTATAAAACTCTTAACTTCAACTTTTAAGAGTTAATGTTTTCAAGTATTGGTTTGCAGGGATTTGAATTGATTGGTTACAGGATTTCATCGT
Organism: Trichobilharzia regenti; assembly: GCA_944472135.2. Taxonomy (NCBI): domain Eukaryota; kingdom Metazoa; phylum Platyhelminthes; class Trematoda; order Strigeidida; family Schistosomatidae; genus Trichobilharzia; species Trichobilharzia regenti. Next base: position 35,663 of record CALYDD020000294.1, on the reverse strand, counting down.
GAACTGACATCGGTTAGAGAACGATTGGGAAACCAACTGGGAGTACTGCCAGACAACTGTTTCCTCCTAGTTTTCTAGTTTGAGACTCTTTACACTAAACACCCACCACCAAGGTTCGGACCCAGGACCTCCTGGTTACAAGGAGAGCTAGTTCGTAGACCATCAGGCCACTGGGATCCTATCCAATGGCCAGTTCACTACCCAGAGTTATTAAATGAGACTAATTATTTCAAGTTTTTGAAGAATTTAACCGTAGAAACTTAGCAAAACTAAGAAATTTCGCGTACCATTTCATTACATTCCCAAAGACAACTGTGACAAATTTAGGCGATTTCTCTTCAAGCTTAGACCTTTAATTTCTACTGAGATGCACTTTTAATGCCCATTTGAAGTTCAGTTACACACTCTATAGCAAGTAGACGGAGTCGCAATTGGATCCCTACTTTCAGGTTGCTTCATAACGAGTCTAGAAAATAATGCGTTACGACACACTTTTGAAAGTTCGAATATCTACCAAAGTGGAATGTATATGTAGACATACCGGCATCAAATGATAATGAATAAGTCCAACAACTGCCACCATTCTATCAAGTACAAGTCGGAGTTAGAGATCAACTCTGAATTTCACCTTTTGGATGTTTTATTAAAATAGAGATATGACGTTTTGTTTCCAGGGGTATTTCTTCAATCTCTTATTTTATCGTAGTCTTAACCTCCTTTTTTACTTATCAGCCTCTGTTTTTAGCATGTAATTTGCTATCATTACACTTAAATGTTCGTTTTTGTACATTTTACTAAGTTTTTTCTCTATCGCCTTCCCACTGGTCAAGTGAGCATTCAACCGGCTTACTTCTTATCTTATAACAATTTTCACCTTATCAAATTTCAATTGCTTACTTCTACTGTATTACTGATTATTACGTTGTCTCTTTCCACCTTTTGAGACCATTTCTGAGTGACTCTGTGAGTTATTTCACACATGCAGTCTACTACTCAGTGATAGCCTGCCGTACATCTTTTAAAAATATCTAAATACAACTGTATACTCTTTGAAAATAACTTCATCAATAAAGAAAATTTCTTTGAATGAATCGTCTTCCATATTCTTCATAATCTGAGATTACATAATATCACATTCTTCATTTTGTTAGAATAAGCTCATTCATCCAGTGTTTGGGAAATACAGGCGGTGGCCCAGTGGTTAGAACTCTCGCCGACCATGCACGTGGCCCGGGGTTCGAGCCCACGCCGACGCACACCTGATATCTATGGTCGGCCTTCAAAATTTGGGCTACCGATATCCATGCTGAAAATTCCACACTTGTACCAAAAATACAGTGTGGAATCAATCTGTAATCAAAAATAATTTTAAAAAATAATAGAAATAATGGAGAAGATATATTTTATTTATTTTTATTGCAGCTTGACTCCGCAGAGTATTTTTGATACAAGTATGGAATTTTCAGCATGCGATATCGGTAGCCTAAATTTAGCAGGCCGACCATTAGTATCAAATGTGCGTCGGCAGGGGATCGAGCCCCGGACCGTGTGCATGGTCGGCGAGAGTCCCAACCACTGTGTCACTGACGCACAATGTGAAATAAACACTCCATTGTGCTGTTTCCAAGATGAATAATCAAATGTTCAAGTATTGGTTTTTTACGGATTCTGTTTCATTGTTTGTAGGGTTACATCATGAGCTGACACTATTGGAAAACTAGCTGGGAGTACTGAATGATTTCAGTGAAGTTGTGTTCACTGAGCTAGATGGTTTAGCTGAGGAGCTTTCATCACCTTAATTTGTGATACAAGATCGCCCCAGTAGTTTGATTTAATCGAATTCAAAGGAAGTTATCCTTATACACTTCTGAAAATCCACCCATTGGGTTAGGTAAAGGAATAATCACATCGATAAACAATACCATATAATCGGATTCGATGAATGGCAAGTAACACATCAAAAGAGAAGAGACATTTACGGTCATATATCCAGTACTGAACTATGTGAATAAAAGTACGTGGTAAAATCTATTCATAGTTAAAGCCATAGGAATTAATAACAATAATAGTACTTTCAGCCTGTGTGTATAGTTTGTTTTTTATAAGGTCATCATGAATGAGGTCACCACATTTGTTCACGACTTATTATGTCTCCCTGTACACCTTAACAATCTTACCTCTGCCTTTCTTATCAGTTCTACCTAGTTTGCATCATGCCAAAATTGTTATTATCAATACTAATATCATTATTATCATTACATGTCATCCTTTGAATTTACGTCAAGTTTATTCTATTTCTTTGTTTGTTGTATTCGCAATTTCTCTCATTTTGTTGTTGATTACGACCTTTGAAACTTGTATTGGACAAACATGTCACCTAATCAATTGTTGTCGTATCGACCACTGACTCCATATTTTTTCGCGCATTTATGACACGCCATCAAGGTGAACTGCCTATCATTCCATCTTCTAACTGACTCACATTAGTATTTCTAGTATAACTATAATTTTGCCTTTACTGGTTAATCTATGATGGCGTTTACAGGTTTAAAACTCTAGAACTTGAAGACAAAGTTGCTGAGGTGATTATCATTGAAATTTCCAGACATCAAACTTGTAAATGTAACCAGTACTAAATTTAGTGTAATTTTTCAGTAAAGTTCAGAGTTGCAAGTATCTTAGACATTTTGTAAGCTATACTAATAATCATACAGCATGTGAAAGACTACAGCTACATATATACTGAGGGAACGATAACATCCTTTCTACCTGGTACGAAACAACCAATTAGTTTGAGAAATATTTCTTTTTCTTTGATAAGACAGATGTCATTACTTTTTATCGTGGCTTATTTGTTTGAGTAGTCATTCAGTCTTCAGTACGCCTCATGACCTTGATAATTATGGATATATGTGAGTCTCCAGTAAGGGATGTTGTTCAAATTCATACTTGATGAAACCCATCAACCACAGTCTCAAATGAGCCAACATTATCCACTGAAACATGAGAGACGTCTCTAGTGTATCACTCATCAGTTGTTGCTATTTGTATCCCTCCCTAATTGATTTTTATTAGAACGAAAAGCTCCGTCTCTGCAAACATTCCCGTTCCTTGTATGAACAAGTAGATAATTATGTTTATTCGCAATTTGTACATCTAACTGCCCACGAATATGACGACTATTCAACTCTAGGTTGCTAGTTGACATTTTCATGCGAATTATCAACACTGAGTTTCTTTAGTACAGTTTACAATGGCCTATTCTTCCCCGAGCTGGATGATATTTTGATTTCATACACACGGTTCCCTTGATAAATTTCGACAAAGGAGGAAAGAATGCATTTGAATTACAAAGTAACATCATTTCTTTGAGTTTTCATCGAGTACAGGCTGCATGAAATTACAATGGCCATATTGAATTGAAAATAGCATGCTTCAATGTAGGAATGATTTAAGAGATGTCACAAAGCAAAGTATCTAAAGTGTAAGCATTGTTATTTTTCGGCTCAATTAGTTCTCAGTTCATAGACATTTTAGAGAAAAAAGTCGAGAGAGAGAGAAGACAAAAATAGACACAAATCTTTTGGAATTCACTCAGAAAATCGAATAGACTTGCTACTGCGAAACAGTTTGGAATAAATACCTTAGGATGTTCATTTCCTCTTGGGTATTTCTCAAAAAAACTTAACTCTTCTTCTAACCAGTTGAGTAAACACAGCTTTTGGCTGTGTCACAGGGAATCCTTACTAATCAACGGTTATAGCCAACAGCCTAAGCTACTTTAGTGAAGATATTTTCCAGTTTAAATTTCTTTTTAATAGATGAACTTTCGATCGTACCGTCGATATTTCTCCTCACATTAAGATACAGAGAATTGAACTCGTTTTCACATTTATAATCCATGATGTATTTATTGTTAGGGTGGATCTCATTGAGACGGTCAAATAACAAAGATGTGTGAATAATATCATTATAAAGACCAAATGTGTCAGAGATGAATCGACGATGGTAGCTTACTTCATGGATTGTAGGAATCAGTTGTGCCTGTGTCGAGATAACTCACGAAGATATTGGCTAGAGGACAATTTATCGCTATCGCCATCAATTTGTCAGTAAAGGGGGTTATTAAATTTCAACTGAATGTCTTCTGTGCAAAGAAGCAGTAATTGCGTCATTTCTTTTTCGGGTTGTAGTAGCAGACCTATTTTCTAATAAACTATGTTGATTGTTTCCATCATTGATATATTTCTAAATATAGCAGTCACACCAAACGATACTTGGAGTTTATTTGATATATTCACATCACCTACCTCCTTGGGAAATTTTAAGATATCTTTCAAGCTATGGATTAAAAACTTATTTCGAATGGGCTCCAAAAGATCAGCTAACCGTCGAGCTAGCTTGAGAAGTAGTGAGTTGACCACTGACAAAATGAAGCTCAAAGGTATTTTGGACTTATGGATACCGTTACTGGCGTTCGTCCCGAACGAGAAATATATATATATAAGATCAAAGTAAGCACAACACTGCAGACACATATCCCCAGTACTTGAATTCCTTATCTTTTCATCTCGTTTGCTATCTGGGCAGCTTTGCCAATCTCGTCTATGGTGCGGACGTTCCATATCCCCACACAGACTTTTTCTTTTGGAGCAAGGAGATTCAACGTGCTGAAGTTTCTGTAGCCAAGTAATCCACAACAGGAAACTTACGGAATCCTTCGAAGTGAGGACGGGAGTAAGGCAAGGCTGCCTATTATCGCCAATGATTTTCCTGATTGCAATCGATTGGATAATGCGACAAACAGCGGGGAATGAGGGAACAGGCATAAAATGGACTCACACAAAAAACTTGGAGGATCTGGACTTCTCCGATGATATATGTCTGATTTCCCACCAACTGGAAGATATGCAAGTGAAAAGCAACAAGTTGGCACAAGAAGCATCAAAGAAAGGAGCTCCTTCAGGTGAACATAGAGAAAACAGAGGTGATGAAGATTCCTGGCCAACAGCAACAGACAATAATCAGCCAGCATAAATGGGAGGAACCTGAAAGAAACAGCCTCCTTCACCTACCTGGGAAACATCGTTTCAACTACAGCCCGCAGAAATGACGAGGATATCAAAGCCAGAATCGGAAAAGCAAGACAAGCTTTCATTACTCTCAAGTCTATGTGGAGGTCAACAGCACTCAAAATCAACAATAAGATGTGGATTTTCAATGCGAAGTCAGTGCTACTATACGGATCAGAGACTTGGTGAGTCATAAAGAGCATCTCAAACAAACTAGAGACCTTCATTAACAGTTGTCTTCGCTCAATACTCAAGATCAGATGGCCGGAAAAAATCAATAACAGGGATCTCTAGAAGCGAAACAACCAACCAACCTCAAAGGGTGACTTGGAGGAGGTCATGTGAATAGGAGATAAAAACATGTGGACAGACTTGGAACCAGGTGAAAACTCTAGCAGAGAACCGAACGCGATGGAAACCCGCGGCTGAAGCCCTATTTTCATCTAGGAATTAAAGGAAATAATAATAATATAACACATGAACGCGTAAACTGCTCTGAAACTTACAATACTCAAATAACAGTAAGAATACGAATAACCAAGCAAGAAGCTGAACAGCTCTGTAAGCAAAACTACAATTTATCAAAGGTAGTCCCTATTAAAAAAAATCATCGATCACCTTTCCCAAATTTACAAATACAAAAGCTATTCACACCATAAAATCGACGAAGTCAACAGAGATTGTGATGATGAACATCTACTGATAATGTTGTGTGACAGTAACACCAGTGCTGTACATTGGCAGAGGCTGTACAATCGGATGCAACTTCAAAACCCTGGGTGTCACTAATATGTTCAATTGATAGATTTGATCATCTATGACAGTAGGGATACATATTACTGATGAGGGGTAGAGCGCAGCGAAATAACTACTAGGTCACTTATCAACTCCCAACAGTTTTGTGACTGATTTCATTTTATAAAAGGAATTATTCAAATATTTGGAGATTTTATAAAGTTTTCAAGCATCTCAATGCATTATAAATGTACACGCTGAAATGTGTTTCTGGGGTTTATCACACGCCTTACTGGATTAAGAATATACATATCATATTAGAAAAGAATATACCTTCATATCATATTACTAAGTATGATACAATCATATCTCGAATGGCTTCACAAACCTCATCGTAAGATTGTCTTGTTTTATGATAATTCTATGTAACATATGATGAAATAAGACAGACGCAGATTATTGTGTTGTATGAGGTGATTAAAGGTTAATCAGAGATTACAATTTCAAAAATAAAACAATAATAAGAAGACAAAAAATATAGAAAGACAAATTTTCACTGTTCTTCAGCATTTAATACTAGTAATGAGTAAAACTCAGTTATCTACTTACCATACTCATCAACTTATCCTTGTTAACTTTGTAAAAAGGGTAGACTACTCTCACCATAGTCAGGTCAATAAGTACTCATCAATACAAACTTCTACATATATTTAGCCTAAAACTTCACATAGCAGAGCACAGGCAGAACAGAGCATATCTTTCAATATATGAATTTGAGTAAGTCATTTTATGGTTTGTGAGTTTTTTAAACCAAAATATTTTCTTATTGATTTTATTCCTGATCACATTTTATTATCATTCGATCTAATCTACTTAATCAATGCCTTATCATTATTAATCTGTATACTATACAATATAAATGAGGTCAGAGAATTCGAATAGCAGTCACGTACATATATGTCATACCATATATGTTATAAATGTTACATGAATATTAAATTAAGTTGACTCACACACACACACACACAAAATAGGTTTCAACTAACCACTACTAATGTACTTTATAAAGCTGTCTATGAATTCAGTGAATACAGTATTCTAGAGGCGAGTTTTTCAATTATTGGCAGTTATAAAGAAGTTCACTGATTGTATGGAGGATTTCACCATGAGCTGACATCAGTTACAGAGCCATTAGAAAACCTGCAGGGAGTACTGGACAGCTGTTTCCTCCGTCCTAATTTGGGACTCTTCACCAGTACGCACCCACTAGGTTCGAACCCAAGAACTTCTGTTTACAAGGCGAGCTAGCTTGTAGACCATTAGGCCACTGGGACCCAATCCAATGGCCCATGATTCTAACTTCTGCCAATTCATGACATAGCGCGACCGCTAGCCAATGTCTTCGGCGAGTATTTGTCTTCACACCCGACCAGCTGCACCCTACTGGTCACGACTTCTCACTAGAACCACTACCTACCTGAAAAGGGAAAAAAATTCATTGATTATTTAAGTGAATCTTAGATTTTCCCGTTGACTGATTGGATCGAAGTGCTTGAATGACGCCTTGACGTTTGAAACTATGAGCACTGGGTTCGAACCTTGGTGGAAACATCATCACTCACTGGGGAATGCAGGTACATGCGAATGACGAGTTCCAAATAGGACGAAACGCGGCCCCTGGATTCCACTGCTAGTCATCATCCACCAATTAAATTCATTGATTACTCTAACATCACTGATACCTAATTCTTCAGTCATTGATTGAATCTACTTCATGTTTGCAGACAGTAATGATGATGGTCGTCAGTAAATAATTATTTTCCTTCCTTAAAAATGGCTATGATAAATACATTAAATGTTTTAAATTAACATTAAGTATTATTATTAAATTTCACATCATAAGATTCTGATGAATTTAGAAATAGTAGAAAAGATTTTTAGTTCAGGTGGATGGCTTTATTTTGCTTTGTATTCTCTGGTCTATGCCGTTTAAACGCGAAACTAACATTATCATTGCCTGACGTTATATACTACAGATCGATTCACATGAGTAGTTGTATGCCATTCATACTAACCAGTAGTACTCACTAGCTGGATCAAGTCGTTTTGCTGGTTTGGAGCTGAGGCCGTCAGCGGTGTACCCATGCTCACTCGCAGAGCAAATTCAGTTCAAACCACCTGATTTCAGGCTAGCTATTAGGGTGAACTAGAAATACCATAAATGTAAATTTCCAGCTCACCAACCATGAATGTGGTCTAGGGCTTGGTACAATCCTTTACTTTTCTAAGACAATAATAATACTGGTGAAGAGGGAAGGTTGGGCATGAGGCTAGCAACCCTATCCCGTAAAAATAAACACCATTGGTACCGAAACTTCAAGCCTCTAGCTTGAAGTACTATGTTCCATTGAGAACGTAAAGGAATAAAATAAAAAAATTTACCTTCTTGACTATCATTTCTGGTATCAAACAGATGGTGTATTGTGATCTGAGTAATTTTAGTTTCTAAAGGAAACTATGTTGAAATTTCACTTTGAACTGTGTAAACCGCTCATTGGATTTATCATTGTCTCTCTAGACAAGATCACAGTTTACTTCACACAAAAAGCTTTGAATTAATTTCCACATATAAACCTGAATTTAATACTTCTCTATACTCATCTAGATGAATTATTTACAGTTAGAATGATTATAGCAGTTCCAAGATTATTTCAGCCCACTGAATGACTGAAGTGAACAAATTCACTGGTCACTGAATACTTAACATCCTTTTTGCTCTTCTTCTATTACTCTCTATATAGTTTCCTACTGAATTGCTTTATTGACCACCTAATTTCTAAATAGAAATAAATATTTGGATTGAGAAACTTCAACTCACTCCCGTGTAGTTTGACACCTGTAGCAAAGCACTGTTTAAAGGTCAATTCATATGCGCCAAACCCCTCCCCTCTTCCATTTCAAGGAACTAATGGTAGCATGAGTGGTTTACTCGTGTGGATTAGTCGTCTTCACAGTAAGTGATACAGGCTCTAATTACCTAAGGAGCATATACATGTATTCCTTTCAGTGTTATCAGGCTCTACGAACTGGATGACTTAATCGTGAACCTTTCGTTATCCACCTAGGCAAAATTTTCGGGGAGAAGTAAACTCTGGAAAGTTTCTTCATAGGCGAGAAAAATTCTTCCCTAAAGTATAAAAAATTCCCACATATTAATTAAAAATAAATAGGGTCAGTAAAGAATATTTATTCATAACTTCAATTATTTACTGTTAAATATAATTCTAAAGGGTCATAGAAATACCAAAAAAGATCCCTTTTTTGTATCGATTGGTAACAAAATACATAAAATTATACATCAGAAAAAACAATGAGTAGATTGAGAAACATTTAAGTAGTCTTACACAAACCAAAAATATATTATTTGATGAATATCAATCAGAAATGATTATCATTAAAACTGTGAGCACATGCAAGCAGGAATGTTGTTCAAATTATGTGTAAAGTATATTTTAAAGTTAAGAGTTTGAAGGGAAATACGGAAAAAATAAATGAATGAATATGAATTATATACGAAATTTTGGTACAGGTTAAAATGCTCTCCATTTAAAAGAGTTGGTTTACAAGGTTTTGATACGTCGCACCTAGTTTGGGATTCATTAACAACACGCGCCCATTGAGGTTCGAACTCATTACCTTACGGTTAAAAGGCAATCTCATAGACTATTTGGCCATTAGGACACGAGTCAGAGACCCATAAATTCTAACTTCTACCAATTTCTGATTTTAGCGTGACCACCAGCCAGTGTTGTTGGCGAGTATTTATCTTCACTCCGGTGGACAAATACTGCCAATGAGCCTCAAACCATAGCGAAACAGATGTCCAGTACACCATGACTTTCAGTGGTTCTCTAACTGATATTAATCCGTGGTCAAAATTGAAATCCTTAAAAGCCATAGTGTTTAAAGAGTTCGGATAAGGACCTTCTGCATACACAGTTCAGGGTGTATAGCAAGAGGTTTCGTTGTGGACAGAAGATGTAGTTAGAAACTCTTTAAACGACTTGGCCTTACCTTTGAAAGATTTCTTTATAAGGGTAAAATGATGTCTGAGAACAAGATTGAGGTATTGGATAGTCAAAACATCTCCTTTCAACTAGTATGTTAGGAAAATGTTCTTGTTCATGTCTAGACAATTTCCAACTGGTACGGTCCATGTACTTAGCTTCACAACTGACAACAGCTGACCTTAATAAATGCTTCCATGACCTTTTAAAACACGATATAAATGAATAGCTTTGAAGTGAATATTCTTTGTTGATCTGTAACTTTTTTAATCTATTTTTCTTTACACTGGTGACCTTCACTGTGATTACTTGTTACCGCAGGTAAACCATGCTGATTAGTGGCAGCCAGCAATAGAAATGGGGTCAAACAGGGTTAACAATCGATTGACTTCAGTCAAGAAATAACATTAAAAGCATCACATATTGAAAGAGTTAAAAGATACAGAGAGTAGTACCTTCTAAAATCTGTTAAAACACACACCATACATGATAAAGTCAATATTACTGACATTATTATTATTAACACTATAGTCACTCGTATATTTATTCTCATTCGACTACAATAATATATGGAAAACATTAAATAATAATAATACAGAAAACAATATCGCTCAAAGTACAAGATGAGTTACGCATATTCACAAACACTTAGACACATACAAACTCACAGAAGGTAGAAATAGATATTATCGCTAAGCGTATGTTTGCTTTCTATTGTCATAATCAAACTATTGTTGTCGTCATGTCTGCCATTATTATTTTTATTATTATTATTATCATTATTTCATTCTCGCTATTACCACTACCATTCTTCTTGGGTTTGCTGAGTAATCAAGACTGAAGTCAGCCAGTAGTTAAAATCAAGCAAATAGTAGAATAACGAGAAGATGAACACGTTTAATGGCAACATTGTTCGTACAATGCAATAATGCATTGTACATGTACTAAACATGTACTAACCAGAAAAGCCATGAAGACGTTAACTACTAAACACTTATGTATAAATAGTATGTGCGAGTGTGTGTACTCACATGTACACATATACATTTACCTTTAGATTTATATACAGTGAGTATTGACGAAGCATTATCGTCATTATCACTTGAAACAGAAGAAAGAGAACAAAACAGAACTGCAAAAATGATTTATCAGTTAATTTATTACTGATTTGTTACTGTATGCGCTCTTTTGGCAGCAAACAGAAGTGTGATCATACCTGAAGTAAATAAATATCAACGTAGTACATGTGTCATTTTCTTGACTTTCTTGAATATAGTGCACGTTGAGTAGATAGGTAGATACTAGATAGAGGGCTTCAGTGACACATCTCAGTTACACTCGGTTCTCTGACACCACTTTCAGCTCCTTGCTTCATGACTCTTCAAAAGTTTCCATTTCTTCTTCACATAGTCTTCTCTATATCATTTCTGAATTCCTCATGTATCGCTTCCTGTCCGGGTTCCAGACAGGGGGATGTTTGACGTGTGATTTCACTTGAAAGTCGATGTGTGTCCAATTCATCTTTATTTCCTTTGGGACATTTGTTGAGTAGTCGGCTGTTGGCTGATTCTTTGCCATAAACCCTTGTTTCTTAGATATCTTTTCTAGCCAGTCACGTGATCTTCAGTACATAGCGAGATCAAGGGTTGATGAAAGTCTGCAACAGTTGTTTTGGAAATGCTTTTGGTCACGCACCAAGTCTCAGAACAAAATAGAAGAAGAAATTGCTTTGATTGAATGGAGGATTTAATCATGAGCTGATATTAGTTAGAGAACTACTGGAAAACCTGAGAGTACTGGACAGGTGTTTCGTCCTAGTTCGGGAATCTTCATCAGTACGCATCCACCGGGGTTCGAAATTGCCTTGTTGATTACACGACATTGATCCTGGTGAATCATATTACACTGCATATAAATGAATATTGAAGAATCTATGAGTTGTCTATTAGGGTTAGGTAATTGAGGCTTGCCACTGACTGTCTCAAACCATCTGACATCAGTTCAAATTTCACTACGACGCAGAGTCACCTGGTTTGTTGATTATATTGCCAACTTTACTGATCGAATTCAATCCTAAAGACTAGAAATATGACATAAGTTATTTACTCCTAAGTGACAAATCAGTAAAATGGCTGAAAATCTCTCTGCGATATCCTACAACTCGAGACCGTAATGGAATTCAGCCGAAAGAAATCAGAAGTAACACAATAGTAACTGATCAAGTGTCCAGATGACCTTAATCAATTAGCGAGTGATATTCTAAGCATCATCTCTACACATCAAGAGATTACTTCTTCTAAGTGACATGGATTTAATTCATCAATTCATCATAGTATTGAAAGGTTCTCCTCCTGTGAATTCTGTTTGAGTGTACGATATTGTTCAGTTGACACTACTAATGGACAAAATTCCTTTTACTTTTTTTAATCTTGAATTTAACACATTTTATACATGACTAAATGCTTCCTTCACTGGACATTTATCATCTAATCTTGTCTTCTGGTAAGAACTTTTACCAATCGATTCACAAAAATTGATGGATGAGTTTTACTGAGTAATCACCAATGGTGGTATAGTGGTTAGGACTCTCGCCGACCATGCACATGGTTCGGGGTTCGATCCCCTACCGACGCACAACTGATATCTATGGTCGGCCTGCAAAATTTGGGCTACCGATATCACATGCTGAAAATTCCATACCTGTACCAAAAATACGGTGTGGAATCAAGCTGTAATCAAAAAAATCCAAATATCATACGATAACCTGTAAAGTCGTGTTTAAATTACATCAGAAAGTGTATTGTGACATATTTACAAAATCGAATAATAACAGTCAATTTCGAATGACGGCGAAATGTGCTTTCAGTAGGACCGTGATATAAAATAGAACAAAATAAATGAATGATGTGTACGAGAATCTATAATCAACAATGGTACACGTCTCAATGCCTGAGTAGTAGTCAATGACAGAAGAAAAAACATTAGTACTATCAAGAAATGAATGTAATTTCAAAGGGTGAAAATAACAATGATAACCCTAATAATAATAATAATAATAATAATAATGATAAAGTAATAATAATGTTATGGTGTAAAAACATTGGTACTATTAGCGAACGATAATTAAATAATGGAGGCTGTATGATCGTATTTATATTTACCAAAAATGTAAAGTAGTCTATTATTGAGTAATAGGGAGTGACATAATTGATATAATTACTTGGAAGTGGCTTTAGAAGTAAAAAATAAAAGTTGTAAATTACGTGGTACTCAATGTCACAAAGTTAGAAATTCGATAAGGTTAAAATTGCCATCGAGTGAGAATAAAGGTAATTGAGTGTCAATTTAACAAATGTTAAGAGGGTGTGAAAATGTACAAAAGGAACACATGAGAGTGATAATAGTCAATTAATTATTGAAGTAAGAGCAAACAAGGAGTAAAATTGAAAAAAGATTAAATTTTTTTACAGGAAACGACTAGTGAAGAGGTTAAGACCAAGGTAGAATAAGAGACTGGACAAAGCCTTTCTGTATACAAAGTTCGGGATGGTATTGACGAATTTACAGCGCCTCCGCCATACACAAAAGCCGAAACCTGACGCCCTTTGCTCTATTTGGCCTCATCTTGAAGATGACCTTGAAAGACGACTCTGGTGGAACTACGTGGCTTGAGATCATCAAGTGCTCGAGAAATGAGCTAGTAATTGTCTTGCATTGTCCTTTTGCTAACCATGTCCGCCGCTGAACTTACAACTGACCTGATTTGTCAAGATATTTTAATTCTAAAAAATTGTATTTATACTCATTTCACTCATTAATGCAATTCTACTTCTCACTATACTTATCTTGTCTCAACTTGTTTTTAATTCTAGTTGAACTTTGCCCAATCCTGTCAATTATGTCGCATCACCTAATTTGTTCCTTTGGTTTTGTTTAGTCTTGATTTGACTGGTGTCTACGTGTTACGTAATTTTCTCTAGGATATCTTGACTGTTATTTCAAATTCAAAATTTTAATAAAATATCTTTGAAAGAATACCTTTTGTTTCTGTGAAAATGTATCAAAAATATGCGATTGTACGGCTTGAGAAAGGATTTACTGACGCCATTGTAGACTAGTATTAACATAGTAGATGGGCATATTTGTTCTGGATACAGAGACCAGATTTTCTAGTATTGGGTGCTATTACTTCAGAAGCTGACATAAGACGCGATCTCATTCAAGCTGTTTTCTAACTGAACGTTACTTCATTCCATTTCAAACAGCAATAAAGAAGCTTTTACAAACAACGGTTACATAATTTCATCATGAGTTGACATTAGTTAGAGAACCATTGGAAAACCTGGGAGTACTGGACAGCTGTTTCGTCCTAGTTTGGGACTCTTCAAACTAACGCTTGAATAACGGCTACATAGATTTCCACTGGCATTTAATAACACTCTGAATCCAAAGAACCTCATATATTGGAGAAAATAGAGGGACACATCGAGAGGGACAGAAAGAGGGAGAGTTTGAGGAAGAATTTTATAGTGTACATCTCATGGAGAGTACAGAATCCCGGTTTTTTCAACTGATCGATATAAAGAAAAGCTGCAACTTTATTTTATTAGGTATCATCACTATTGTTAATATTTCTTTTTGATTTATAATAGTTTATTATTATAATCATAATTGTAATTATGATAAAGAATTTGAATTCTCATTTAATAAAAAGGTAATTAAAAAATTCTGAAATTTTTCTCATATAATAACAGTAAGCTCTAAAGGCATGTGAGTAAATTCTAATGGACATTCGTGGGAGTTATTTATTGGTCGACATCTTCATCAGTGAACTAGCTTCTGAAAAAACTTATTAGAGAATTTACGTTTTTCCCTTGTTAATCTGATAAGTTATGAAATGCATTCAACTTATAAACGACTTGGATACGATTTAAATGTTTAATCAATTGAAGTGAAGTGTAGCTTCAAGTAAACCTGTTTTTTGTCCACATCCTTTTGGTATAGAGATCAGAGTGCTGCTAGTAAGAAGGGTCTCGCCATAGTTTGGGACTCTTCAGGAGTTTGCGCTCATAGGGGGTTCGAACTCAGGACATTACGGTTAAAAGAGGAGCTCGTAGACAATTCAGCCACTGCAACCGGATCCGGTGGTCCATGAGTTACAGCTTCCTCCAGTTAGCGATATATACAGCGCGACCGCCAGCCAGTGTCATCGGTGAGGAACTGTCCTCTTATCTGCAAAACAACACTTGAGAATTAAGCTAGTACACACTAGGGACTCGCTCTACACAAAAAGTTACCTGGAGTCCTAGTGAGAAGATGTGATCAGCGATGTCCACCAAATCAGATGAGAGGACAGTTACCCGCAGATGACACTGTCTGGTAGTTGCGCTGTATATATCGTGGATTAGCCATTGGGTCACGTTCCAGCGGCTGAATTGTCAGCGAGTTTGCCTTGTAACCGTAAGGTCCTGGGTTCAAACTCCAGTGGGTGAGTACTAATGAGAAGCTCCAAACTAAGACAAAGCAGCTGTCCAGTAACTACCTGCCTTCCCAATGGTTTGGGTTGGGTCGTGATCAAACCTGTAATTACTAACTGCAACTTGTACACAGGATCACATAAGAACAAAAAGAATTTTAGTTGTAATGTTCTACTATCAAAATAACCAAGCTTCAGATAGTCAATCTGTTAGACACTATTGGTTGCGGCAGTATTATGTGTGATGAATCCAAAATGTAGTTGGTTTATGTACTCATTAAGCAACTTCAGACATAGTAATACCATAGCAACAGTAAGATATTGTCAGGAGAGTATGAACAAGCAACAGAACTAGAATAGTGAATTAGGCCATCACGTGCACCCATATACCAGATAAGAAACCAGGTGGACGTACCCATCAGCTCATTGTTGAACGAACAGATTAAATGTACGAATGTAAGAATGTTTACAAATCAGCATAGGCATTTATGCCAAAAACTATACAACATGTATGTATCCTCCCACTTAAGCATGAACGGAATTTTCGGAAGCCTTGTGTACTGGATGCTTGACGAAAGACCTTATATATCTTCAATAATAACAGTAGCACATTTAGTCTAGAAGACATGTTTGTATTCAGTACAAAATTTTCAGTTTGGTTTTATACAGAATCTTCAAGTATGTTGAAGGCCATCCAAAAATCCACGTGAGTTCAGACTGTTATTCAGGGGCTTAAATAGGTGGTTAGGTCAAAGTATAACTGAGTAAATTTAATGCATTGTGCTGTGTCTAAAAATAGATAGCCCGGTGATTTAAGGACTGAAGGTAAGTGACACGTTGCTAGGCTATTTAAATACACTAGAATAAATATATCTAAATACTCGTCCTATGTTTTTTTGAATAACTTAGCAACATACCGTTTAATTTCAGTCTGAATTAAGCAGGTTGCCGACACTCTTAAATGAAGGTGATGATTAAAATGTTGAATGTATATAAAAGTACACAATTAGGGAAGGAAGGTGTCATTCTTCTTAATCAATAAGGTCACTTGACATGAAGGTCTAAATTAAAGCAGCCGAACCAATGAGGCAATAATTCAGGAGTCCATGAGAATGTAATCTGATTTGACCTTTCAACACATGTAATAATTATAATTAAGTCAGCTACCTTTCGTTGCATTTGTGAGCTACACAACCGAAACAATGTACAAGAAGGAACCGGGTACAATCACCAGTAATATTAATCTGGCTTATCTTGGAACCAAATCCAAAATCTCTACAAAATGTATTACTCTATAGCTTTTGTTAGTGAATTCGCACTCTGCTGTGCAGACCATTTTATACTTTATTCTTCTACGCAAATTTACTTGATTCATTAGTCGTTAAGTTCATGGATTGGAATGAGTAAATCAGTTTTCTACCTTAGATAAAGCTTGATTTTCGAAAAGACTATTCCTTGTTCATTCATCGATGTTTAAGTTTATTATGTTTTTAGTGGACCTTGGTGATGTGGACACCTAGAAGACTGACAGATGACACATTATTAATCTTATTTTAATTACTGTTTAACAGTGAAATAAACCTTCCCTAGAGGAAAAGAGAGAGGTGAATATTTATTAAGACGGTTAACTTATTACGCCTCTTTTAGTTGACAACTCAACCCTATATTCAACTTCCTTTGTAGTCATATACAAGTGCTCGTTTCTAGGTTAATTTCTCACCTCTCGTTGATTGATTATGCTGGACTAAAAACCTCGGTCTCTATTGTCGTATTGGCTCCTGGTACACGCGTGAAGTTATTCTACTTGGAGGTAACTATCAATGAAATCAAAGGTACGCAGTTCGTCCTATTTGAGGCTCGTCGACTGGATATACCTTCATTCCCAGTTAGTGAGTGAGTGAGTGAGTGAGTGGTAATGTTCCCACTAAGACTGGAATCTCAGTCCACAGCTAGTCACCACCAACCGAAGTAAATACAGAAATGTTGCTGAAATTACTAGTAGGCCGTACTGCAGATGCGTTTGTGTGCGTTGCTGAGTATGCTACCATACTATTTGTAAAGATTTAGAGTTTAAGCGGATTTTGCACAATGTCGAGTGATTACTCAAATACATTTCGTTCTTAGTGAGTTTCCGTTCAATACTTATCTTGCTGTAGAAGCACTTACAAAGGAAACGTCACTATGTGGAAAGATGACTAAGTTTTTAAGTGTGACATATGATTTCATAATAAGCTGTTGTACAACTGCCGCACACATATATACAACAGAGTTCAATGACAAATTCAAACTTTAAGGGTTTTCGGTTCTAAGGCCTTTCTCTACATCAGTGAGGTAAGATTATGAGTACTTAGTGTTAAAGAATCACAAACCAGGACGAAATGCTTGGTCATTTTGTGACAAGTTTATTTTACAAGTATTGATTTTATAGGGATTTATTTTGACTGGATGGAGGATTTTATCATAAGCTGACATCAATTGGAGAACCATTGGAAAACCAACTGGGAGTACTGGACGGCTGTTTCGTCCTACTTCGGGAATCCTCACAGTACACACCCAACGGGGTTTGAACCCAGGACCATCCGGTTACAAGGCGAGCTAGCTCGTAGACTATTGAACCACTGGGAACCGATCCAATTGCCAGCCCATAAATTCTAACTTCTGCCAATTCATGACATTACGCGACCTTTTTGCAATGTCTTCTTAGATGAGTTACTGCCTCACCTTCAACCTGCTGTACCCGACTCGTCACGGCTTCACACTAGAACCCCAGATCACTGCCTGAATAGGGCCAGTCACTAGTGAATATCAGATTAATTTTTGAAGTATTGGTGGGTGCGTACTGATGAAGAGTCTCAAACTAGGACGAGACAGCTTTCTAGTATTCTCATGTTTCCTGGTTGTTCTCTAACTGATGTCAACTCACGATGAAATCCTCCATCCAGTCAAGTTTATTTTATGCTAAATCAACAGCCATATCTTCATTTCACAAATTCTTAATCGTTTATTATTAAATTTTAAAATGCTCAGAAGTTTTGGATTCATTGTTGCAATTAGCTTATTCAGGAAAGAGGATACAGTTTTCATTGGTAGTTTTAAAGTCTTTAGTCACGTGAAGATTTTTCCCTCAAAAAAAACCAAATACAAAAAGAAACTAAGCAGTATGTTGCATAGATGTTATTACTCTATCTTATAAAATCTGACTCAGGCGTTGTTTAAATTTCGTCTGATGTTAAAGTCGTCATTAGTCTATTTGATTATTAGCAGAAGTTAGAATTCATGGATTGGCCATTGGATTGGGTGGTCCCAGTGACTTAATGGTATACGAGCTAGTTCGCATTGCAGACAGAAGGTCCTGGGGCCGAACTTTGGTGATGAGTAAGTACTGCTGAAGAGTCCCAGACTAGGAGAGAGGTAATAGCTGTCTGGCAGTACTCCCAGTTGGTTTTCCAATGGTTCTCCAACTGATGTCAGCTCAAGATGAAACTCTTCAATCAGTCAAAATCAAAATAATCCTTACAAAGGCAATATTTGATTATTCAATCTATGAAACAACAGAATGGAGTGTTTATTTCACACTTCCGATTAAATCAACACTATAAGTTGATATTCATGATTGAGAAAATTTTTACTATTGGAGCTTGTGACTAAGAATATACAGTTCAAAAGAGAGCAGAATAATGATAATTATATATGAATATATTTTAAAAAGGAAGTGGAAGTTCAACTAATCTAAAAGAGATATGATAACATACTCGTTCATTTATTTGTTCAGCATAATTCCTTTTTCTTTAATTATATTTGACCCATATATAAATTTTGTTTTCTGTCGTTTCCTTTTTTTGTTTTTGATTTTTTGTCATCTTAATTTGTGGAATTTTCATTTCTATTCTATGACCTATATATGTATATTTATATGTTTAACTGTTTTACCTTGATGAATTTCAGATAGACTTCTTTTTCTATGAATATTGTCTAAATCAACCTATACAGAAGGAAAAAACAAACAAAAGAAAGAATGCAGTTATCTGCTTTAAAAAAATAGTAGAAATTTTTTACTCTAAGTACTTAATCTTTTCTTGTGAATAATTTTAAGGTTTTCCCGTAAGTCTTTCAAGACTATGTGAAATGCTGGGAAGTTAAAATGTTTTTTTTGTTCTATGGTCTTAGAAGTTGAGACAACTGGTTTAAGTTAGTCGTACTCAGCATGGATGGGAGTCAAACGTCTACCTTAACAGTTTCATCGACTTCGAAATGACCTTCAACGAACCGCATTGACCGAGAAGTAATTCGGAAACCACTTGAACACTACGGCGTGCAGTGTCCAAGTATTCATCAATCTCATTCAGCAGTCGGCTGTATGACAATGCAACGTGTCAGGTGATCCACAACGGAAAATTCACTCAGCGAAGCAATCGAAGTGAACACAGAAGTAACACAGGGCTGACTGTCTATTATCACCCATAGTATTCTTAACTGCGATGGACTGGATTATCCGTCACACTGTGCACAGCGAGCGAAGAGACAGGAGTACGCTGAACGACCAATAAGAAGACTTTGAAATAATAGAGAAGATGTGTAGCTCAGGTGGATGATTTGTAATTAACAGTGTTCTCTGAGCTGGTTGATTGAGTTGCGGAGCTAAATCATTTCACTTTATGCTAAATATCGCGCTGAAGATGTTGTTCAGAAGGACGACGAAAGCTCTGCAACTAAACCAACCAGCTCAGACAACACTATTAATTATAAATAAGAAGACTGTAGAAGATCTGGATTTCGCCGATGATATATATCTAATGTCACACAAACTCGACGAATTACGGGCGAAAACCAACAAACTGGCTGAAGAGTCTGGCACCAAAGACAGGACTCCAGGTGAATACAGAGAAGACAGGGGTGATGAAGATAACTAACCGACCAACGAACCGCAGAACCACTCACCCTCAACAGAGGAGATTTAACAGGGGCTACTTTCTTCACTTATCTAGGAAAGTATCGTTCCAACTACTAGCGGAATGGGTGATGTCAAAGCCAGCCAGCCAACCAGAAACAGAAAGGCGAAATACGCCCTCATCAACCTGAAATCAGTTTGGAAATCTTCTGCACTCGACTTCACCACAAAGAACAACATTCGGATTCTATTCAACACAAATGTGAAGTAAGTCAGTCAATTCTTCTATACGCGTCAGAAACTTGTACTGCGCGTCAGTCACGAAAAGGATTTCCAACAGACCACTGCAGACTTACACCAACAGCTTCCCACTTCGCTGGTCGACTCCATACTGAAGATCAAATGGCCAGAAAGAATAAGTAACAAGAAACTCTGCAATGGAACAATCTACTGAAGAGCCGATCGCTCAACAAATATGTATGAAGAAATGGAGATGGATCGTGCATACATTGAGGAGACCGTCGAATTATATCGCGCGCAATGCATGCCGTTGCTCGAATGGAGTCTCAATGGGGAACGTCGAGTGGGTCGTAAGTGTGAGGGTGGCATGGTGGAGATCGTGTGAGGAGGAGGAGATGAGATGTTGTGGTCATTGATTAACAGTGAAATACACCAAAGCCAATAGATTACATCTCCAGATAATTAGTTGCATTACAATATTCTTATTTGCAATTAATAGTGTTCTCTGAGCTGTTTGGTTTAGTTGCGGAGCTTTCGTCGTCTTTCTGGACGACATCTTCAGCGCAGTATTTAGCATAAAGTCAAATGATTTCAGTATTCCTAATAGTGAGTACATAGGGGATTGTAATGTTTTGTCTGATATCAAAAGTTCTCCATAAAATGTCACACTGTATTATATCTTTGCTATATACAGTATTAATTCACTGGTTCAAATACACTGTTACTCATTGATTTTGGATTACAAGTTCCGTTATTCACAAACCAAAATTCTCAAAGCCAAAACTTATGTGTAAACGATTATTTAATAGATAGCTGTTTTGTCTGGATGTTGGACTCTTAGGAAGCACTTCAGCATGACTCAGTCGGGGTTCTAGATTATCACCATAAGGTTACGAGGCGAACCCTACTGATTGTTCTGGTTATGAGATAGGATTGTAACTTCTGCTATTTCGGGATAAATAGCGTCACCGCTGGCCAATGTTATCGGTGGACATCTGTCCTCACATACAACTCAGTAGACCCTACTAGTCACGATTTCTAAACTAGAATCGTAAGCACCCCCAATTCTGTAGTCAGTAACTAGGATGAAACAGCTCTCCAGTACTCCCTGTCTTTGATTAGTTCTCTAACCGAATTCAATTCACAATGAAAACGAAAATTCAAGTCGTGTTTTGAAGCAATTTGGTTTGATTGGTAATAGGATTTCACCGTAAGCTGAAATCGGTTAGAGAACCATTGGAAAACCAATTGAGAGTACTGAACAACTGTTTCCTCTGTCCTACTTTGTGATCACGCACCCATCACCAGGGTTACAACCCACAACCTTCCGTTCACAAGGGGAGCTAGCTCGCAGAACACTAAGCCACTGAAACCCACATGAATTCCAACCTCTGCCCATCCACAATATAGTACGACCATTGGCCAATGTCACTGTTGGCGAGTATTTGTCCTCACACCCGACCAACTGTACCCCACTGGTCACGGCTTCTCACAAGAACTTAGGTAACTACCTAGCTGAATAGGGCCAGTCGCTACTGAGCATCAGATTGATAATCAAATGTTGGTTTTCGAGGATTCGACTGGTTACAGGATTTCATCATGAGCTGATCGACTTATGAAGAAATAACTTGAATCCAATGAAATGCAAATTTCACTTCATGGTAGAACACCAACTTGGATTCTCGTAGATTGAATCTACATTCAGAATGACGATAAATACACCAGAAAAACAAACAGACTTTTAAGAGATTCGAATTCGCTGTCTATGCAGTAGCAAGTAGTTAACATGTTACGATGGATACAGCTGCAGTATTGACCACAAAAAACACAGAAAAACTGTAAAAAGGGTTAATTAGATTTTTATTCACTAGAAATAAAACTATAGAGAGTTCTCGTAACACTAAGCAATAAATGAATTTAGAGGTCATAGGGCCACAAATTCATTTGACTCATAGTAAAATTATCTGATAAGCCTTTGTTTTGTTTTTTTGTTGTTGTTGTGTAAACTAAATTGATAAGTTAGGTATTTAATGACAAGTTAAAACTCAAACTGATTTTTATCATATATTTCTGAAATACAAAATATTAGCAATGTTTACTAGGCTGTGTAACTGAGGCTACCATATGTGGAAATAAAGGAACAAAAGGAAATTTCATGAAATTTAAGTGAGTGTTCACTATTTCCTCGCAGTTAATGAACAAAAGAATATTTCATCATGAGCTGATATCAGTTAGAGAGCCATTGGGAAACCAACTGGGAGTACTACCAGACAGCTCCTTCCTCCGTCCCAATCTGGGACTCTTCAACAGTACGCACCCACCAATAGTTGAAAATTAATCTGATGCTCACTAGTGGCTGACCCATTTCAGGTAGTTAAACTGGGGTTCTAAGGGAAAGCCATGACCAGTAGGGTACAGCAGGTTGAAGGTGAGGCAGTAACTCATCGAAGAAGACATTGCGAAATGGTCGCGCTATGTTATGAATTAGTAGAAGTTGGAATTCATCAGCTGGTCATTGGATCGGATCCTAATGGCTTAAAGGTCTACGAGCTAGCTTGCCTTGTGAATGGTTGTAACCCTGGTGATGGGTGCGTACTGCTGTATAATCACAAAGTAGGACGGAGGAAACAGTTGTTCAGTACTCCCAGTTGATTTTCCAACGGTTCTGTAACTGATGTCAGCTCATGATGAAATCCTGTTACCAATCGCACCAAATCTCTACAAAACCAATACTTGAAAAATATTATTTGTTTGACTTTCTTGTTGATTGACTATACTGGACTGAAATTTTCTGTCTACACTGACATATCGGTTCCTAGTACTGAAACCTAGATGATGTTTGATGAGTCATAATTAGGATGTAATGTGCATCCTGGATTCCAATGGTTAGTCATTATCAACCAAGTAATAAACGAGTACTTTATTTAGTGTGATGTTCAGTGGATGGTTGAAGCTAGACAGTTTCCCATCTCAGTTTTATCCTTGTTGCTGCCTAACTGTGAAACATTCGTAATATCGAGACGTTCTACAGTTATTCAACTGTGAATTTAATATCAGAGGAGTCATCAGCATTGAGTTATACGAGTTCTGGCCACCAAAATAGTGCTTCATATTTCTTATTGTTTCTCTGATTGATCTCATTCAGCCAAGAGATCAAATCTTCGAAAAATTTAACATCTAAATATTGATTAGAATATTACTATAGATACACTAACTGAATGTAATTCAATACAGTAATGAAAACAGTAAGCTATGAATATCTAAGTGAGTCATTAGTTTTGAAACTTCCTGCACAGATAACAACGGAAGTCATTTACCTAATTTTTAATAAAGCCTTTCGATTTGAGCCTTCCAACTGTGTTGTGATGTCGTAGACAGGAAGACAGGGATAGGAAGAAAACTGTTTGCCTAATGATTTCGAATACGGTGGATTATACCTTCTGGTAAAAAGTGAAACACACTTTTATAATAACAAGAATAATAGATAAAAAGCACAACTTATGAATGAAGGAGTGACTGACCAAGGTGTCGAGAAATGTGATCAGTTGTAACGTTTATCACTGGTAATCTTTTTCGAGAAAAAGCAATATACTTTAACAAATATTACACAAGGGAATTTCTGTCATACACTAAGTAATACTGAAAACGATGAACGTGCTCTCGTGGAATGTAGTTCACCTTTCTATTAGTTGGAAGAATTATATTTAGATTTCCTCAAATGTTATGCTTCATGGTCCATTAACCTAGTGGGAAACGATTTGGCTGTTGAAACAATAAATGTATGGCTAGAGTTTCATTGGAAACAGTGCCACTCATTGAGTATGAAGACAGATTCGGTTAGCAAGTTCCAAAGACGACAAGAAGCGCGTCTTAGATTCTAATGATAGCTCAGATTATATAATTATATTATCCCACCTTTGCTCTCCAAGGAAAACACACGTGTTCATTGGACTTTGTACTCTGCCATTACTTCCAGCCTGCTCCACAAACACCCACAAGCTTTCTTCTCCTAGTCACATGAAGAGGTTGTCTGTTATGACGTAAGTATATCCTCTGTAACCTAGATCTCTAAGGGACCTCTCATCTGGTTAACAAATGCTCATCTCGTCACTCAACACAGTTTGCTGCATAGTCCAATTTACCACAATCATGAAGATTATGAGTGATAGTTGTCAGCCTTACCTTACTCTTGTTTTCACTTCAAACGCTTTGATAAGGTTTCCAATATGAATTACTTAGTATGTTCCACCCACTCCATAGTGCTAAAGCGGTTTCCAAACTACTTCACAGTTGACGCTATTGAAGACATCTCCGAAGTCCACGAAGTTTTGGCTGAGAAATGACTGCCATTTTATTCTCAGCTCTATTGTGGTGCGTAGCGTCACGATTCGATCACCATTTGAATCCAGCTTGTTCCAGGCGGAGTTATGAATCCACGGAATCTGGTAGTCTCTCCAGGATGATACAGCTTAATATTTTGCTCGGATTAGACAACAGCATGATTCCATGCTAGTGTTTGCAGAGGCTTAAGTCTTCCTCCTTCTTTCATAGTTAGACGAGGTAGCCTTTCTTCCAGGCAGTAGGTACATTTCGTTCCCTGGCGTTAGGTTATCTACTGAGGTCTCTGGATGCATTTTCAGCGCTTCCAGATGAATTGCTTCTGGTTCTGTTGCCTTTCAGAGTGGCTTTCAGTAAGTTTATGGCCACCAGTACTAAATTTGTCACAGTAGTGGTGTTTACTGGCAGTTCTGTGCATGTCGGTGTGTGCGTCAGTGGCACAGTGGTTAGGACTTTCGCCGACCATGCACATGGTCCGGGGTTCGATCCCCTGCCGATGCACACCTGATATCTATGGTCGGCCTGAAAAATTTGGGCTATCGATATCACATGCTGAAAATTTCATACTTGTACCAAAAAATACGGTGTATAATCAAGCTGCAATAAAAAAATGTTATTGGTAGTACTCCTAGACCAGTTGCAGGTAATATGACAATACCCTCCCATTTATGGTTTTACAGACAGATAGCTTCAAAAGAAAATCCTTCAGAAACCGTTGGTAGAATGTGCAGTAAAGCCGGCAATAGAGTAATGCATCTGGATCCCGCTGCGCCAGTTTACTGAGACTGTTATTTTTCGTGAAATATCACGAGGAGATTCTAAAGTGGTATACACACATACCAGATATATATAGATTAGAGGAACACAGTGTGTAGAACAGTAGACCTTCCTAGGCAGAAAAATATACCTCATAAAAGCTAAGGCATCATTACCATTCACAAAGATAGGATACGGTCAGCTCTATTTTAATAACCGTTTGAACAAATACAAACTGTAATGTTGTTTTTGTCAACATTCAAAATACAATAAAAGTCAAGAGTACTGAAAAATAAACCTTTGTCTACATATTTCATCTTAAGTTCACACTAAAAGTTAATGCTATAAAAAGATGGATGAATCATTTTTCCTTAGGAAGTAGTTCAAATTGTTATTCAGTTGTATCAGATCATACATTTATCGCGTGACAGCCATACACGTTGATGACAGTAAAACAATGACTCGGTTACTAGTCACATCTAGAAGCTCAGTCAGCTGAACGCTTGACTAATTATCTGATGGCTACTTGTATAAATCCTTCTCCTGTCGAGACCCTCGCTTCTCACCGATTACATCAGTATCAGTTTCCCAGCTTTTACCTACAAAAACTATATCGGCCACTACATTTAAAGGAAACTGATATGTTCGTAGAGGAATGTTTGACCTTTGAGGGACACTGATTATTGGAAAGGTCACTAGGCTTTCTCTCAAAACGTACGCATTGTTACTGTTTTCTTTTGTACCTGATCGCCTTGTAAACTTTTAAATATTGTATAAAGACGAATTACTGATGGCAAATTACTAATAAGATTGTAGCATATCGCTAAGAAAAACCCATAGATCAGTTTAGCTGTCTTTATTTTATAGGCTGTACCAGTGGGATTAGATAGAGTAGAGGGAGCCAGTATCCCTTCTGCGACCATTAAATTTCAAGATAATCACCCTACGTGAAAGAAAAAAACATAGACAGTGGAAAAACAGAAGAGGCATTTTTTTCCGAATTCCGATTAAAAATCCTCTAGACAGACTCTGATTGACAAGGAAGATGAAATCTGTATTGAAATGGCAAACATAATGAACATTAGATCTATTCAACTCAACCAACAATTCTATTTTACATGCTCCATGAGACAAATAATTCACTTAACACTACGAAGTAAAATCTAAAATTAGTCACTAAATAGCAACGCAGGTCTTCTTGAAGACGAATTATATAGTCATGTGCACTTAATTAATATCTGTATTCACGTATTTGAGAATGAAACTGAATCGGATTATTTCATTTAGTTAATCGTGCCACAAATCTGTGTAAACCTCATTCAAAAGCTATATACTGCTGCCACATACTAAGTAATTAACAACAGAAAGCTCATCAAAGAGCCTGAAGTGAAGACAAGAGTAAAACAAGGATTACAACTATCACTCATAATCTTGATGATTGTGGTAGACTGGACTATGACAAGATGAGCATTTGTTTGCCAGATGGAAGGACGCTGGAAGATTCAGGTTGCATAGGTGATACATATTTAATGAATAACAACCTCACAGATTCACAAGCGATAATTAATATACTGTCAGAAGAGGCATATGTCGAGGGCACAGAGGCAGAATGCTCGCCGACCAAGCATGTGGTACGGGGTTCGATCCCCGGCCGACACACTCTTCTGCCTCGCTAAGCGTAGAAGAGAGGAGGTAATTTAGGTGAATCTGGAGAAGTCAGATGATGAAAACATCGAACCAACAACAATAAGTCGCAAACTCCATGAATGAAAGAAATCTAAAGGAAGTTGTCTACTTCACTTGAGTGAGTTTGCAGCATCGTTTAAGCTAGAGAACATGAAAGCTAGTCAAGATTGGATAGGAAGAGTAACATAGATGTTAACCACTCTGAAATGCGTGTGGAGATCTATAGCACTGACCACGAGGAGTAAGATCCTAATTTTCAACTTTAATGTGAAGTCACTACGTATACAAATTTTAGAGATTTAACGTTAACTCGAAAAGCATTTCCCGAAGGCTTCGAACTTTTATCACTACCTACCTTCACTGAATAATGAAGGTCAAACAGTCAGCTGGAAAAGATAAGAAAACAGCAAGGAACTCTGGCAAACAGCGATTCATCCGCGAACCTATTACCTAAAAAATATGCAGAAGGAAATATGAATGGACTTCAAATACGCTGAGGAGACTGTTCAGTAAAACCATAAGTCAGATACTCAACTGGAACTCTAATGGGAGAGAGCTGGGTATTCTATGCTTAAGACCACGTAAAATGGGGGATGATAGCTTGTGAACAGTCATGTAACCAGATAAAAGGAACCATAGAAGACACAGTGAAATGGAGTTGCATGAGATGAACAATTATAATAAAAAATATTCCTATTCCTTTTATGCATTAAACTAACTGACGTTCTCTAAAACATTGATGAGCCAAAAAAAGCTTTGGAAAATACAGATTGTCTATATATATAAATATACATATAAGCAATAAATTACACTGGAGGCGTATACTATTTGCACAGTTCAATATCTCTTTAAACAGACGCAATACAATATCCAACTTTTATTGAAATGCAGTTTATCACAAACTAAAATCAATGTAATACGCAACTATTTGACGGATAATGATGTATGAGGTTACTTCAGTTGACCCTAGTGTGTAGGCTAAGCGGTATTTTTAATTTTAAACTTTAATTTTACTTCTTTGCGTTCACAGTGGAATATACGGCTTCAAGCTTGAGCTTTGAGGTTTCAGTGCCAGTGGTGTTCTTTACGGGATGGGGTTGCTCGCCCCACTCTAAACCTTCTCTCTCTTTGTTGGGCTTACAACTTGCTGGGGAGGTAAAGTTGTGCGCCGGCCGGGAATCAAACCAAGGACAGCATACATAGTCAGCGAATATCCTACTTCTGGGCCACCGATGCCGAGGTTGCTAATAAGCGATTATTATAAGTAAGGCTGAAAAACTGGAGAGAGGTCACGTTAGTTACGTCATCAGTCTAGTGCTATAACGGGTGATCTGTTGAATTCATCTTTCAGTCAGATTTTTATTGAAAACAGGTAAATTGGTAGATATTATGATTACATATCAACATGAGTTTGATGTTCACAGTGAAATGCAAACCTGACTGTCCGGATCCAGTGCATTAAACGCTTCAGTTCTTAAGAGAATCTATTTGTGATAACCTCAATAGTGTGGTTGGCAAATGAATTTCGTAGCTTAGCTAATATACTGTCGGAAGGGTAATTCAATGGCTTCTAATATGAATCCTACTTCAATCCTTACTCTCATTCGACTTTCAGTCATCACGTATTAAATGAATCTCATATGTTCTTAAAGTATTAGTTATTTGCTTGACACTGAAGAGTCAGTTTCTTGGCGTCTTTACTGATACGTACGCACTGATGTCATTTCTACCTTATCTATTTATTTAAGTTTGTCAATTAACAATTATGACAGAAAAAATTACTTCATTTCAGGTGTTACTGTTCCGCTCAAGATAAGTTTTGACCTACAATTTTTATTATTATTATTATCATCATCATTTTTTATGACATTAAAGTTTAACCAACAAAGTTACATTAAAAACAGTTTAATGTTTTACTAAATTCAAGCGTAATTAATTAATTGTGATGTGAGTTCTGTTGGCACAGTATACTAGCAGCACAAAGTGGATTCCATTTTACTAACTATAAAACTAAGAGAAAATAAATAACCAACAAAATTGGCTAGTTCAAGCGTAAAACCATCTTCATACACATTTATGGGTCACCTCAGTACCACGATAGGACAGTGACTTTTTGACTCACCTGGAGAGAGTATTGATATTTCATAAATTACCAGCAAAATTAATAGATCGTTTTATTGGAACCTATTCTTTTAGAAAACTTACTTCTGGTATCAGTATCTTCTGAAGGACTTCGGAGACATCAGATTAGGTGAGTAAGATGTTATGCGATATGATTCAAATCTCACTGTTGACTTCTCATTTCAAATTATTCAGAGAAAGTTTTCTAAGTTGATGGTCATCCTGCGAGCTTGACAGATGGACTTCTACCAACATGAAGTTTATTATCTTCTAGTGAACAGCCAAAATATTCAGAATACGTATTCACAGAAGATTATAAGATTACAGTCAGTTTAACTCATGTAGAATATTACTGTGGATAAACTAAACTCCCAAAATATCGATTGGTTGATAATGGCTGACTGATAGGTCCTATTTCAACCACTTTATTTGAACGTGCCTGAGTCTCCAGTGAATGAAGGTGTTTCCACTGAGACTTGAGCCTAATTCCCATAGTTTCAAGTATACAAGCCTTATCTAACGTCGAAATAATCAACGAAAAATTTGTAAAATAATTATTCTACCAAATTATAACTTCATATACTGATAACTGTAGTAAAAAGGAAAATTGTATAGTGAAAACGAAATTTGAGACAGCATATACTACTTACTAACTGATATCAATCAGTAGCTCAATACCACTGACCTTAACCAGTAGTACTTGCTAGTCAGATCTGATCTAATCACTCACTTGAGGTCTGGCCCTCCCAGTAGTTTACGCGGTTTGGCTTCAGCTCAAATGGCCGAATCAGTTGAAACCACCGAAATTCCTGCTGGCTACTTCAGCGAACTAGCAATATATGGAAGAAGGTTCGCAATATGCAAATACGGTGGAGTCTAAGTTCAGTTTTCTTTGGAAATCAAAAATATTCAGACTATAGTATGTAATCTTGATACCGTAAATGACAGTGAAGAAAGCAAGCACTGACTGATTGATACTTATACCTAGTTGGATAACACTCACATCAGACATTAGTGTACATAGCCTAGATAAGTCAAGCTAATTACATACAAAAGCCTGCAAATGTAAAGATCTCAATTAGTTTGACAATAAATAACAATATATAATAACTAATAATAAGGTTTTATTTGAATAAATGAATGACCTCCGAATCATTCATGCACTGAAGAATACAATATTCACCTTACTGTTGTTATCACATGTCTAGACATTAATACAATAGACTGTAATAGAAAAAATTTTTCACATCAAAAACTGTGAAATTTTGTTTTTAACCAGTGGTATTATGTCAGAAGCGAACTAAGTTGAGAAACGATCGATAGATGAATCTCATAGTTCAGATGGTAAACTATGACAGTGAGAACTAGTGAGCCTTCTGGTCCAACTCCCTAAGCAATACAAGTTTTTATTTCTAATTCATTTGACATCAAACAATATCAGAAGTTGAGGGTAAATTTGCTAAGTCGTAATACAGAAGTTTGCAATTTTTTTTAATGTTCAATTGGATTTAATCGTATTTGAAGTTACCAGTAGGGTGCAGCAGGTCGGTTTTTTTTTTTTTTTTTTTTTTTTTTTTTTTTTTTTTTTTTTTTTTTTTTTTTTTTTTTTTTTTTTTTTTTTTTTTTTTTTTTTTTTTTTTTTTTTTTTTTTTTTTTTTTTTTTTTTTTTTTTTTTTTTTTTTTTTTTTTTTTTTTTTTTTTTTTTTTTTTTTTTTTTTTTTTTTTTTTTTTTTTTTTTTTTTTTTTTTTTTTTTTTTTTTTGTGTGAGGACAAATACTCACCGAAGATATTGGTTAGGGGTCTCGCTGTGTCGTGAATTGGCAGAAGTTAGAATTCATGGGCCACTGGATCAGGTCCCACTGGCTTAATGGTATACGAGCTAGCTCACCTTGTAACCAGAAGGTCCTGAGTTCGAATCCGGTGGGTGCGTGCTGATGAAGAGTCCCAAAACTGGGGCGAAACAGCTGTCCAGTACTCTCAGGTTTTCCAATGGCTCTCTAACTAATGTCAGCTCATGATGGAATCCTGTAACCAATCAAATCCCTACAAACCAACACTTGAATACCTACTAAATAAGTGTACGACTTGGTTATCTATTTCGTTCTTGTGGGTTTATTATAACACGCTCAAGTTTTGTAGGGGTCAATCTAAGCCTCATAACTTTTAGCACTAATGAATAAAGCGTATCTCCAACCTCCCCATGAGACACCAGTCTGTGATGTTAGATAGTTGGAAGCAGTCGACAGGAAGTCATAGACCTAGATTTTGTGCTTCTTGGCACTTGTCAGTTAGATGTATCTGTAATCTTGAGGAAAATACTATCCTCTCTGAGATCCGAATCTGTGTGTTGCATTTAGGGGCCATCTAACATCGATTCAGAGGGCACTACTATGGCCAGTCACCTAGCCTGGTAATCACACTGCGGAGTCCACTGATATCATTCAGTCTGAACTAACACCAAGGACTAGAGATACGACATTGGTTACCCCCTAGTAAGTAATCAATTTACATTAATCAGTGCAATTCATTTCAAAGGCACTGAAATATATATAATAAGTGTTCTCCTGTATAACTGACTGCTGTACGTAAATCGGTGGTCAGATGCTAACTAATATATTCTGAGTGCATAACAAACTAAATTTTTGTATCCTTGAGAGAGCACAAGGTAAACGTGTCATAAGTACACTATACACATATGCAACTCAAGATAAATTTTAACAAAAGATATTGATCACTGAAATCAGCCATCCTTGAAACCACAAACAATATCTTCAAAAGACATAATCCTAACCTTCTTTAGCAAAATGAATACAAAACGAAATTTAGAGTGATCCGTGTAGAACAACTCTCTTTTAAATGTGAACATATTATTTAGAAGAAAAAACACATCATTGTAATAAATAATACAAGATCCATTTAGACTTGCAATCATACATCAATCATATCCCCTTTATATTAAACCACGATAATTTTTATAAGATTGACTGAACGGACTAAAAGATAACAGTAACACCTGAAATCTTATTGATGTAAATGCAGGATGAACAGACATACGAATCGCTATGATACCTTACGCGGAAGTGCATCAGTTTAGACTATAATTCACATGATTAGGTTATATAATTGCAAAATAAGGAACATCCCAATTCGGTATTCCTTTATAGAAATGAGTCTGCAGACTATAATATTTTTTATCTTATTTTCCCAGTGGGACATAGGGCTTCAAGCTAGAGTCTTGAAGTTTCACTAGCAGTGGTATTTTATTTTCACGCGATGGGGCTTTCAGCCTCATGCCCAACTTTCCCTCTTTACTAGTCATATTACTTAGCTTAGTGAGGTAGAGAAGTGCGTTGGTGGCCGGTAACAGAATCCCGAACCACCTGCGTGGTTGCCAAGCATTCTACCACTGCGCCACCGACGCGTCAGACTATAATAATGTTAGATTTATCAATGGAATAAGACACTATAAGTCAGTATCAATATCGAAGTTACCTGAAAGCATGTTACATTGAAATTCAATTTGTCTGAGACCCACAGTTTACGTTTCGTGAAGTGAATCGCTTTGTCGGTTTAGAAACTTTAATCAAAAAGTAAAAATACATCTCTGCTATTAACCATGACACTTTTCCGATTCACTTTCATGATAGCAGTAATAAAAAAAGTGACTATTTGTTCTGATGTAATGAAATTAAATCCAACAGAATCGATAGTCAAATCAGAATTCCCTAAGGAATTCTGTTCCATCAATAACTTGTTTAATTTATTTTGTAATTCCTGTTGATAGATTTATACAGAACCGAAATACTCGACCTCTGTTGATATATCAGCCCCTAGAACAGTAACTCAAAAGAATAACAAACAATGCCCACCGGACAAGAGATAGCTATTGTGAACTGACTGATTTCAACATCGAATACTGCACAGATGTGCGCCAGTTTGAGTTGCTACATTCCAGGTAGCACATTAAAGCAAGAGAACAGACTAGAGATTCAACAGACAGATAATAAACAGAATTGTGAGTGAGGCAGAATGAATAGTGATATTGAAGAACAATGGAGTTTTATTGGATATGATAAATCACAGAGAGTGAGTGCATCTGCGCCAATCATTGAGAACAATTTTGAACCCTATCACAAATTGTCTGCAGCCATTGGTTTTTACCTTCTCGACGAAGTCTACATCTTCCTACGCGGCTGACTTATACTAACTGCTGTGGATTTCATTGACTGATGAAGCCATGTTTTGGTTTGACCACCACTAGCTCTTTTCCAACCTGATCAATCCTATGTCAGCTAACAATGCCCGTCGAGGAAGGCGACGGCTAGGGATGCATGCGTAACACACATCCTAACCATCTCAAATGATGTAACTTCACAGCCTCATCTATTGATTTTCCCTCCCCACCTAGCACTCGACTGAAGCCTCACCTCAATATTGCTCACCCTACTATACCACCTAACACAGAAGATAGATGGCAGGCACCTATGATCAAAGATAGCTAGCCAGCCTTTTCATGTCTTTCACTCTCAATGGCCATTTTTCACAGACATTAAGAAGGACGGAGAGTACTGCTGGGCAGTATACACGTCCTTTCGTTGATACCCGGATATCACGTCTACACCAGAGACGTCGTAAACTGGCATATGCGAAACTAGCCTCTTGTATCTGTGCTGAGATTTCATCAGCGATTCACCGTTTGGGGCTAATGCAACTTCTCGAATAAGTGAAGTGGTCTACACGCTCTACCACTTCATTCCTTATTTCTAAGCTAGGAGTCAATGTAGTCTAGTAGTCCTGCATTTTGCGGGAGCGAATCGCATACCAAACATTCGCAGATTGCAGCTCAAGGTGTTCAGAAGACTGCATTTTGTCAGCGTCTTCACACAGAAGGAGTATATCATCTGCATATTCTAAGTCAAAGAGATTACTTCCTGGTAACAAATCAATCATTGAGTCGCTGGATTAAGTTAGGATTAAGTCCACTAGTAAATCTATGATGAAATTTGATAGAAATGGGAACAGTGGGTATCCCTGACGGATACCACTAGTTTTCACCACCTCACGTGCCAACTTCCTGTAGGCTTTTACCTGGATGAATGAATTCGAGTAGAGTGCGATGTATTTTCTCGGCATTTCCTTCACAGCCAAATATCAACATAACACCTCTCGGTCGACGGAATCGAATGCCACTTTCAGGTTTAGAAATATGCAGATTGTCGGATGCCAGTAAGAATGCCCATTTTCCATAATCTGTTAAGGGTGGGGATATGATCGATACCCCCTCTTCTTGGTTTAAAGCCTGTCTGGTTCTTTCGTGTTTGTCTCCCCCTAGCATTAGGGCTGTCGTTGCCCAGTGGATAACACTTTTAAACGACAAAGGGTGGATTTGAGTCTCAGGTAAAGTGCCTTCACTTAAAGGGCATGCAGGTATATCTAACTGATGAACTTCAAAGAAGACGAAATGTGTGTCCTAGACTACCAGTCTATCTTCATAAAGTTGTAAAAAACCAGCTAATCAGTGTTCTAATTGAGTGAATTTTTAAAGACACCTTTTTTTGTTACAACCAACATATCAGATTCTATCTTAAGTACGAAATCAAATACTTCTGTGTGTAGGTACAAATACTACCTTAATTTAATTATACGAAAGATTGCTATAGCAGTGTTGGCGGTTGTAATAGTGATTATAATAATCGAAGTTCGCAACCCCATGAAATGTAAGAACTAAGTAGAAACTACTTCATCATTACGGCGTGCCTCAAGTCTTTATCAGCCTCACTCAACAGCTATATGACAGTGGCACGTGTCAGGTGATCCACAATGGGAAATTCACTCAGCTAGACGTTCGAAATGAACACAGGAGTAACACAGGGCTGGCTGTCTATTATCACCGATGACATTCTTAATTGTGGCGAACTGGATTATGCGTCAGACTGTGAACAAGGAGGGAAGAGACTGGAGTACGCTGGACCACCAATAAGAAGATTGTAGAATATCTGCACCAGTCACCATCAACGGGAGAGATTTAATAGAGGTTACTTCTTGGCTTCACTTATCTAGGAAGCATCGTTTCAACGACAGGCAGTTGGAACGGATGAAGATGTCAAAGCCAGTCAACCAGAATCGGAAGGGCAAGATACAACCTCATCAACCTGAAAGCAGTTTGGAAATCTTCTACACTCCACCTCAGCATAAAGAACAACATTCGAACTCTATTCAACACAAATGTGAAGTCAGTCAGTCAATTCTTCTATACGGGTCAGAAACTTGCACTGCGTGTCAGT